>JBBPRQ010000127.1:0-61334 GCA_038093095.1 Boletus insuetus
TCATCTGGCATCATGGGAGGGAGAGCATCCAAAGTAGCGGCAATGGCTGGAGCATCCAGAGTTAAGGGAGGGGGGGGGATCTCCAGAAGATCATCTGGCATCATGGGAGGGAGAGCATCTGAAGTAGCGGCAATGACTGGAGCGTCCAGAGTTAAGGGAGGGGGGGCCAAGGCATTGAAAACAAATTCATTGCACTCTGTCGATGTACTATGGCTAACCGGTACCGGCCCACATTCAAGCAATGGTGGCAGAATGTCGAGACTGGCTGGTGGCGCTAATTCAAGCTCCGATTTCGGAGCTGGCTCCTGAGTTCCCCCAGTCATCGACGCTGTATTGAGCAGGTTTCAGTCGTTCCCCAGCAAAGTGCCCTTGCAGCGTAGCCACTCACCAGGCACACAATCCAGAAAATCCTTGTATTGGCGCATGATGCCATTGTTGAAATCTGGGTAAGCCTGGTCGAACGTGCTACCCAGATCTGTTATGCCAACGTGCAGACTACAAGCCTCGATTTTCCCTCCATTTTCAGGCAAGGGCCCCCCCATCAAGACGCTAAATGACCAACCGGTCAGTTCCTGGAACCCAGTCAAGAATTGTGCGAGCGTCGGAGCCAGTCGATCAATATAACTGTCAGCCATGTGAGTTCAATTCCACACCACCTACTTTGTTCTGACTCACTGTTGCTTATCCTTACACTCGTTTTTCTGCTCGGACTCGGCCACCATCTCCTTCCATTTCGTCTCAACCTTTGCCATAACGTCAGGAGACTCCATCTTGAACATCTCTCATGTCTTGGACATAATGGTGGCGAGGGTGGGTGCAAGCTTTGATGCTTGTGGTCCTTGGGACGCTGCCGCAGCCATGGCATGGTCCTTTCCAACAGTTTGTGCCCCATCAACCGTTGGGCACACCTTATCCTCATAATAGAGGCTCATGTAAGCCTCTATTTTCTGTGGTTTCCGCTTTCGACCCTCTTTCAATTGAAGCAAGTCTGCTATCAGCGTACCGGATGCCTTACCATCAACACCTTTCGCTTGCCACGCCTTCTTTTTGGTCCCCAACGTATTACGCAACTTGTTGCGTAGTTGCTATGTTGGTCATCAAGTAGACGAACTTAAACAAGCTTTGTGGTATGTACGTCCTTTCTGGCTTCCACCGCTTTTGCTACTTCGACCTTCTGGTCTTCTGTGAGCACAGTATTGACAGAGATGTTGGGAAATACGACGAGACGCTCAGGGAACTTTGCAAACCAGCTTTCGAAAAACGGCTGCCAGAAGGTAGTATAGTCCCTCTTCGCCTGACATTGCACGAACTGATCATAAAATGTTTGAAGGAAAGCCTCCTGCTCAGCAGACGCCCACGGGGTTGGAGACATCTACACAAATGCAAAGCGGTACGTCACAAATCACGTGTGTGTGAAGAATTATGGTCATGCATACTTTTGTGTTCAGTTATGGCGCCAACTGGTTGTATATGGTCTGTAGACAGACAGACGGGTCACCTGGGAGAGAAACATGTCGGTGAGACAAGAGACGCAATGGAAGGAACGATGAACATACCAGATGGGAGAGAAACACGTCAGTAATACAAGAGATGCGACGGATGGGAGAGAAACACGCCGGATGGGAGAGACGCGATGGATGGGAGAGAAATACGCCAGATGGGAGAGATTGACTCTGTATAGAAAGGATTTTCTCAATGCTAACGCAATCACTGAAAGACTCTAATCCAGTTAGGTGATGTATTCCAGGCGAATCAAAATCTTATTGCGGCTTGATTGTGGCGTTGTGCATTGGGGGAAGGCAAAGAACCTTTGTCTTCCAAACTTGATGTGCTACTCTATTACCCGCCTGTTCTGTCACGCGAAGCATAACCATGGTTCCAATATATATCTGCTTTCTTCAACACGTCTCGTGATTGGCCTTCTCTTTTCCTTCATCCCCCATGTCGTCCAACCCACCTCCCCAGTGTGCCACCAGCGAAGGACAAGACCTGCCTGAACCTGGCCTGCCCATCGCGGAAGTTACCCGTAAGTGGTATCCACTTCACTTGTTTCCATGACGTTCATGACAGCTAGGATTGTGCAATTCCCTGTCAAACTTGAATATATCCACAAGAGACGCCGACCGTCTGTGCGGTACCATCCGCTCCCGAGCTTACTATCTTTTTGGTGAGGCGGAAGGACGCCGAATTCGCCATGAAGGTATGTCCCTTACTACTAATGACAGCCACGTGTAACTTAGAGGGTTACCAGGTAGCCAGGCACCTCTTGGCTTCCGACCAGCACCATTGTTCAGACTCCCCTGTGTTGTTACGGTCCCTAGTAATATCCGCATTCCCAACCACCACCGTGCCCTCAGCTATAATGGTTTTTCATTCGTCTTTCCATATGAGAGAAGACGTGGAGCATACTATGTGGTCACACGTGGGCTCCTGGTCGGTGTATTCAACCTTTGGTGAGCCACGCTTGCTATGTACAATGGGTATTACCATATTATTGACCCCATGACCTAGGATCAATGTAACACCCCTCGTCTCGTGTGTTAAGGGTGCCGCGTATATTGCGGTGAAATCTCTGGATGAGGCAGCGGAGATGATCTTGGATGCGATAGAGGACGGAGTAGTAGAGTATCTGGAAGCCAAAAAAGAAAAAGCGTAGTAGTTCGCATATGAGAGACACCGTCAATTCAATTAACACGGTCGGCAAACTGTCGGACATCGATGGCGTCACTGTATGGTAGTAGGGAGAAATGTCAAAATAGTGCTCTTTACAATGGGAATGTTACAATAGCTGCTCATTCATTATGAACAGTTTAAGGGGTGTGTCGCCATGCGCTTGGAGTGGCCAGTCCATTGAGTCCATACTCCCCATGGAGAGCAGTACCAGCTGTCTGTTATTCGGTGAATATTCTGTAGACTGTCGAATAGGACTATCCATGATCTATACAATCACCATCCCAATTTATGTAACTATCCGACTATATGCACAAGTAAATCTCCTATCACATGGTCCAGCTTGGCTAGTCCAGCAAGTCCACACTCCCCAGCCGCAGCACCAGTTGTCTTTTCCTTTGTAGACATTGTAGACTATCTAATAGGTCTATCTCCGAGCTATACGATCACCACTCAAGTCCCAAAAGACTTGTGAGTTAGTGCCGGTGCGAGTGTCCATTAGACACGTGATGACAGGTTCTAAAAGTTACGCTTACGCTCAGTGGCTCAGCCTTCAAGCTTCAAGTCGCACATCCAATTCTGATCTTATATCATCTAACACCATGCCACGCCCTAAGCTATATCACACACCATATGAACGAATGCTCGCTGCACGAGCTTCCCGCTCCAAGTACTACCAACAGTGAGTCACTGGACCCTACAAAAATGACCCACTACCCTGATACAGCCATTGCCCAGTCATTGCAACGAAATCAATGCGAAGGCCTGATCCAAGCGTCTTGAGGTGGGTAGTACTACCAGGTATAGTGTCGTTTTGAGCTGGATACTTAGCATACTGATTGCTTGTATTTCGTGGGCATTACCTCAGGGACACCAAGGCCCCAAACCCATGTGTCGTGAAACCGTCCACACATGATGCTCTCGCGAGTGTCATCGGCACTTCTCTACTACCACTGATGGATGATCTCTGCCTGGATTACATTGCTACAAAAGATTATAGCAGAATCAACGTGATCCATACAGCCGTGGGGGAAGTCGACTTGGCACTCAAATCTGCTGTCGCCTGTGGACATGAGGATGAAGAGGAGCTCCGCGGACTGCAGATGCACATCACAACTGCACTCGTGGTGATAGAAAACCTACTGCTCTGTGCGATGGAGGATATGGACCTTGCAGACATGCGGCAGCAGGGGGTCTTACTCTACCAGTCTAGTATCAGGGCATCACGGTAATCTACCTATTCCTGTCATCTCTCAATCGAAGTCTCTCATTGTTACGTGAATCAGCACCAGGCAATTTTTATTTGATGCAACAATGTTCTATCTATTACGGTGATTCAAAGGAAACTCTACGGAAAGGTATGGTCATTCTTCATTCATGAATGGGTTCCGTGAGGCTGATGATGCTAAATTCCACATCAAAGTTACGTCGATCATAATGGACCCATTTCCAAAGTCGAATTAGGTGCTAAGGTGAGGGCTTCAGCAATGGTCGCGCCAAGTGCAAGTGGTGCTCACATGGAAAAGGTCATGCTTCTTCCTCTTGACATCTTCCTTCTGCGAGCAATCCAATTCGACGTCCAAAGGTAAGTGAGGGAAAACACTTTCCCTCACCGGCCATTTCTCATTGAAGTGGTCAACCAGGTCAACAAAGAACTGTCAGCATTCGTTGCGATTGGAAAAGCGCCAGTTGTCACGGGCATAGAAACGCCCAACGATCCATGCTATTTGGTGAGCACGGAGCGGATATGGGTATCGACGGTGTGTGGCTGCTGTCGTCGTGCCATGTGGCAGGGTCTCTGTATCATTGGCAGTTGGCCTGACTACTAGTCAGAGTAGGGAAGAGGATGAAAAGCGAAACATACATGGTGAGCTCCGAGATGAGATGGGTGGGACCTTCTTGATCGTTAGGAGCCATGTTTGCAGACTCTTGCATTACTTAAGGGTAATGGAATTTCCCACATAGAACGTACTACTGATATATCAGTTTGTCTCAATCCTCAGCACGCTGCGACTTCTACCTCCCCACTTTCCAACCGATTATCTTGTGGGGTATGGCCCGTGGACGCGCAACCAAGAAACCCCGTCTTGTCAAGTTTGATAGTCCAACAACAAAAGATGAAGTTGAGTACCAGCGACATCATGTATACCAAGCCCACAACCATGGCGAAGTGACTGTGCAGACGGCATTCGTGATTACCCAGGTCTCAGACTCAAAAGGAACTGATCCAACTGTGTCCCTTTCGGATGTCACCCGTGATACTCACCCCGAGTATGACAACCAAGTGGATGTAGATATGGATACTAGTATGGACAATACTCAAGACACTCGCTCTGACCCTCAGGCGAAAAAGCAAACCGCCAGCGTAAGTGTGATGTATCAGTTGGCAAACCAACTCATTTGTCAATAGGATCACCCATTATTACACTGGTTACCCGAACGATCGGCCTTCCTAGATGAGTTTATTCATCTCGAGGGGCGGGGTGGCAATACTCGTGAGGTTTGTGACTGTGGCAGCAAGAATTCCCCGTGCTACCGATGCGAAGACTGTTTCGGCTGCCATCTCTCGTGTGCCACGTGTATACAGGCACGTCACATTACCACCCCATTACATAGAATCGAGGTAAGAATCGCTGTTGTTATTTCACCTCTGCTGACAGGCAGTGCATCCAGGAATGGAACGGCGACTACTTTCAACGCGTGACCCTCAAATCGCTAGGACTTCGTATCCAACTGGGACATCCACCAGGTTCCACTTGCTACAATCAAAAACAGGCGCCTGGTGATGATTTTGTGGTTATCGACACAAACGGAATTCATGAAGTTGGCTTGGACTTCTGTGGCTGTGAGCAAGGCCAGACCCATTACAAGCAGCTCCTCCGAAGCAGGTGGTTCCCTGCGACTACTTCGGAGCCACGCACTGCAGCGACTTTCGCAGTGCTCAAGGCCTTCCATTTACTTTCACTGGAGTCTAAAGCCTCGGCGTATGAGTACTACAATAGCCTCATGCACATCACTGACAACACAGGTCTGGTGGAGTCACGGGTTCGTCTGATGTAATCTGAATCCGATGACACCTTATGACTGACAAAATGCAGGATCGTTATCCGGCGTTCTTGCGCATGACACATGAATATCGCCACCTGAAGCAACTCAAACGGGCTGGAAGAGGTCATGATCCCAAGGGGGTTGACGCTACTCAGGAGGGGGAGTGTGCTGTTAAATGTCCAGCCTGTCCCCATCCTGGCATTAACTTGCCATTGGGTTGGGAAAGGAAGGATCCGGCGCAAGGGTAAGTCGTCACACATGCTTTGACTTCTCTACCACTTACTCTTCCCATACAGCTGGATTTATGCACTATTTATCGCAATCGATGCTAACTTCCACCTGAAGCGGAAGGCGGTATCGTCAGATAGCTCTGATCCAAGTCTCAACCGCGGCTGGGCATACTTCGTCGAAGAACAATTATATAAAGCGTACCTTGCGGATCATGCAAACATCAGTCAAGAAGTTAGTATTCCGTGGTAATCGTTGAGTGTGACTGATACATCAGACAGAAAAGCACTTGTGTTGGCCACAACACCGTCAATATGGCGGACTCAAAGACATCACAAGGGCTTGCAGCGACAGGGGTCGGGACTGTAGATTGTGCGCGACACGAGATGAAGATGCCAAATGGCATGGGTGACCTTCAGAAGGGGGAGAGGTGCGTGGTCATTCTCAGATTTCAGGTAATTCATGCTCATAGTAGGTAAGGTATGTCAACATGGATTACCTCGTATTTTCGGCCGTGGCACATTTTGCGCTGGTCATGTATAACTTTTCCTATGACATTGCTTGTCAATGGCACAAAAAGTTGTGGAGTCGTATGTCTACCATGCCTGAACGTATCCGCATGAATCCCAACTCCAAGATCGTCCGATTCTTTGTCCCGAAATTCCATCTGAAGGCTCACGTTCAAAGCTGTCAAACCAACTTTTCATTCAATTTCACTCGCTGGGTAGGCTGCACGGATGGTGAGGCTCCTGAACGTGGATGGGCCATTTTCAATTGTGTGGCATCGAGTACCAAAGAGATGGGCCCTGGTGCGCGTCGTGACGCACTAGATGATTTTTATGGCAACTCTAATTGGAAGAAACGAGTGGCGTTTGGTATGCAGTGTGCTTATGGACCCTCAGACTGACTCTAAGTCCGCTGATAGGGAAAACTATGTTACGCAAGCTGACCGAAGCTCTACAAATGTCGAACGCACACCGTCAGGAACTTCATGAGCTGGAGAGTACCATTGAGCCATGGCAGCTACAGATTTGGCTTGCTGAAGTGCAAGAATGGGAGGAAGATAACAAAAAACCAAACCCATTTGAGAGTCGAATCATGTGTGAGTGTCGATGTTTCTGATAGGCTAGTCACATCTCTAATCGTCCACTTTGCAATTAAGCCATGTCACAGTCCGCGGTCAGGCTGCAATTGGCTGAAGAGGAAGCTCATGATTTGAATCAGCATGCCGATCAGTTGCTTCATGCTGACATCTCCCCACTAATTTTAATTTCAACGGGGATGGACATTGAGGAACAACAGTAAGTATTATGAACTATTGAAGGTGATAGACACATGTCTAACTGTCTAGAGACGTTGACTGGCGAGTGATAGTGCGGGAGCAGGGATCCACACTACAGATCTACAGAAATCTAACATTACCACGCGTCGCAGTGCTCTCCAAAGGAAACTAGATGCGTGGATGCAAGCCCAACTATTGTATATACCTTCAGTGGCAGCTCTGCGTGGAACGCACGATTCCAGTGATGAGGCTGATACAGTAAGCGGCGTACCGGAAAATATCAAACTATGGCTTCCTTCACAGCTGAAACCCGATACTCCATGCAGCGAGAGATTGAAACTTGTTGAATGGGAGTTGCATTTCGCGCAGGCTAACGACGCTCTCAACGAGGTTCGACGAAGCATTCAACTACATTCCCATATCACCCTCTTCAAAACGGTCAATATTCGCGGCCAGCGTGCTAACACTCATGCCAGAAGTGCCCTAGATTATGCGGAAAAGAAGAAACATGATAGCAAAGCAAAATATACCTTTGCGCAGCAAGCCCTGCTGGCGCTAGCACCCACTCTCGGAAAGGTGGGATGGGAGGAGCTGCTTTGTCCACTGTGCGACAGCGACATGAGACATATGGCAGATATGCTAGATGGTCAGACGGAAGGAAGAAGGGACTTGTCGTGGATTTGGAAGACGCCTGGAGTTTTGGGAAGCAGCGATGATAGTCTACGAGACTGTAAGTGCACTAACCTACGCATCATGAGTTGGCTGAGCTGAAGTAGGTCTTCGAATTGAATGGTGCAAAGCACGAGCACGGGAAGCTCGTTGGACGGAGGAAGTGATTCTTTTGAGAGAGGAGATGCGAAGGATCATCGCCTTTCTAGAATGGGAGATGGGTATGTAGACACACTGTGCATCCGCTCGTATGTTCCAAAAAGACCCGGACCGTGAAGGTTCGTCCGCTTATGCCAAATGCCAAGCGGCGCTTCGAAATGGCATGGCGAATTCTTTCAGGTCTGTTTGGGAGGGAGTCCTTGCTTCATCAGAATATTCCGCGAGTGGCGAGGTGGAGGTGAACAAATAGTACTGATGATAGTGAATGTTTTGTGTAGCGATACATCAGTCGGATTGGAAATCAATTGAATACACTGACTGAGTGGGTGATATATCACTTGAATAGCAGGAATTGTTGAAGCAGGAAATGATGGTACTGTAATATATCAGTCTGTTCGTCGAGGGGGACACGGGAAATGCAGACTTTATATATCATTCGGATTTGGTAGAGGGAGACCGGTTGTACATACCGAATATCGAGTGTGTATCACCCAGATAGCGTGAACAGAGTTAGTCTGCTGGTTGAGGTGAGCATGGGCAGCAAGAGAGCGGGGCGGGTAGAAAGCAATTGAGAGCACTTACCGAGGGGGTGATGCATCACCCAGATAGCATGAATGACCGATTCGTCAAGTGATGGCACCGTGATATATCAGTCTGCTCAGGCATGATGTATCAGTCGGCATGAGTGGAAGGGAATTGAATCCACTTACCGAGTGATATATCACCCAATGAACGTGAACGACTGAACCAGGATGAATGTACACTGTAATATATCAGTCTACATGTTGAGAGGGATTGATCATACATACCGAGTACTGGATGTCTGTCACCCGGACACCCGGACAGGGTGAATGGCCGAACCGTCAAGCGACTATGTCGCTATATTTCTGAGCCGGTCTGTTGGTTGAGGCGAGTATGGGCAGCGAGGGAGCGGGGTGGTAGAGGCAATTGAAAGCACTTACCGAGTGGTTGATATATCACTCAGATAGCGTGAATGGCTAATTCGTCAAATGACGGCACCGTGATATATCAGTCTGCTCAGGCGTGATGTATCAGTCGGCGTGAGTGGAAGGCAGTTGAATCCACTTACATGGTGAGTGATATATCACCCAGATAACGTGAGCGGTCGAGCCGGGAGGTGATGTGGGTGTCTATCACCCGGACAGGGTGAATGGCCGAACCGTCAAGCGACCGTGCCGCAATATATCCGACCTGGTCTGCTGGTTGAGATGAGTATGGGCAGCAAGGGAGCGGGGTGGTAGAGGCAATTGAAAGCACTTGCCAGGTGGTTGATATATCACTCAGATAGCGTGAATGGCCAATTCGTCAGGTGACGGCACCGTGATGTATCAATCTGCTCAGGCGTGATGTATCAGTCGGCGTGAGTGGAAGGCAATTGAATCCACTTACATGGTAGGTGATATATCATCCAGATAACGTGAGCGGCCGAGCTGGGAGGCGATGCACACTATTGTACATACCGAGTACTGGCATCTATGCCCCAGATAGCGCGAATGGCTGAACCATCAAGCGACTGTGCTGCGGTATATCCGAGCCGGTCTGCTGGTTGAGGCAAGCATGGGCAGCGAGGGAGCAGGGTGGGTAGAAACACTTACCGAGTGGTTGATATATCACTCAGATAGCGTGACAGTGCCGTGATATATCAGCCAGCGTGAGTGGAAGGCAATTGATTCCACTGGGTGATGTATCAGTCTCAGGTAGTTCAATTGTACATACCGAGTACTTGTCTATCACCCAGACAGCGTGAATGGCTGGACCATCAAGTGACCATGCCGCGATAGATGATCTGAGCCGGTCTGCTGGTTGAGGCGAGCATGGGCAGCGAGGGAGTGGGGTGGGTAGAATAGAGCGGGGTGGGTAGAATAGCTGAACCAAGGTGATATATCAGTCTATCCGAGTCAGTAGATTTGTCGAGGGGAGGGAGGAGCGGTGAGGGGCCAAGTGATGTATTAATCACAGAGGGTGTAATATATCATTCCTAGTGTGGCATTCTTGGGTACGCTAGTGAGGGTGTAATATATCAATCCTAGTGTGGCATTCTCGGGTAGGCTAGTCATGTACCACCATATTCGTGGTAGCACCGTAGTTTGATATATCATAATCCCTGCCACTGGTGAGAATCTGATGACCACCAAGTACTACCGTGGTCCGCTTTCCACTCTCACTTCAGTCGGGAACTTAGAAACAATGGTATGCGTGCTTGACATAGGCATATTCGAGCCTGGTCCCTGTTAAGCCAACCTGCCAGGGGTCACCAATGGCGTTACACCTCTTTCGGAGTCTTTATACACAGCCAGCTTCTCCCGCGAGCGGACCCCGCCTGCGGCCCCGAGAACAAGACAAGGGGCCGTAGATCCTGCCCCAGCGACAAAAATAAATGTGGATCGCGATAGAACAAGGGGGTGCAGATCCCGCCCAACGACAAAATAAAGGGAGCGCAGATCCCGCGCGGCGATAGGACAAGGGGGTGCAGATCCCGCCCAACGGCGACAAAATAAGGGGAGTGCAGATCCCGCACGGCGACATAATAAGGAATAGGTGGCGCGAAATCCCTCCCTGGCTATAAGACTTGTAGTCGGGGAAAGTGATGCATGAGCGATGCACAATTAATGCATCACTTGTGCATCAGCATTGCATCACGTCGAGAGCCCCAGCAGTCGTCGTGTTGCATCACACTTTACATGACACTGAGCGTCATATTATGCATCATTTTAACAGTATAGCCTGTAGACGACGTCATCTTGGATTCGCTCTCATCTCTCGTGGAAACATGTTATCACAAAGCAGCACCATGTGTGTGCGCGCCAACAATAAATATTCTCAAGTAATATCCTTAGTTTACATCGGCATACGTATATTTGGTTTTGGCAAAGCCGACCGCTCCATGGGTAGTGTCGTATACGCTGTAGAAGCGCTCGCTGTAAAATATAAACAAGCCCAAGCACCTTGGATGAGCCATGGGATGTTTGGAATGACAGGACGTAGACATACAGGAACGTATACCCATTGATAAAGTTGGCGCTGGACGCGTTGAAAGGTCCACTATCGCTGACGACGAGGTAGATCCCCTCAGAGGTGCCATTGATCTGATCGTTCAGCGAACGAGGCCAAATTTGCGCGTTGGCCGTCAGGTCGTACGCGGTATCCCCAATGTGGAACACGAGTGGCTTCAAGTTGCTATATTGTTCGGCGGTGATCTTCAACAATCTGGTGGCAGGGTCAAAGGTGGCCCCGGTCTTGTTCTTGTATTGGTCGTATGCCTCTGCGGGTGGCAGATCGGTGGTCAATATCGATCGTACAGTGTCAATATACGACGCACCAGTGGGGATGTAGATGAGGGTGCTACCAGTGTCAACGATACCAGTGGTTAGCGGCATAATTGTATCAGAGCCGTAACTGATCGATTGCGAGATGCCCCAAAAGAAGGACGCAGGTGGGGTCTTCGTCACCGGAACGTACGTCATGGGTCCAACTATGACAGAATCATCACAGCCGCCAAACGTGAGCTCTCCCTCCTTGGTCGTCTCAGCAGCGGGGATAAAGTAAATGCCGAGCGACTCCTCTGAGATCGTTCCCTGAGAGAAAAGGTTGTCCATCACCGTAGGGATTTTGTCCACGCCACGGACGGCACGACTTGTCAAGTCGGTAGGACCAACGCCAAGAATACCATCAAAACCATCGAACGAATTGGATGAGTTAGCTACACCGATGGCCTGTTCGCTGATTATCAGGCTAGGGCTGAACGAGACGGTATCGTTCCACACTGTTCCAGAGACGTTTCCAATACCGTAACGTATAAACTATGATCACAAGTCAGTTGGACGCCACAGGAGAAGGATAAAGACATACGAAAAATTCGCCAGTATCTCGACTTGTTTTAGTCTGGACGTATGGCTTACCAGCACCTAACCAGGTGTTGGAACTCCCAGTATCAATCAGAAGCGAGTCTGTAATCAATGTCCCACCTGATACGCCCATGTTTACAAGGATGAGTGATCCACCTACAGTTTGTTGCAGGGTCGCCAACCCCAACCTCGGCGGTGTAGACAACCCCGGCGTTCGTTATACCAACCTCAGGCGTGCTACGTTTTTTCAGGCGGCCAGCCTGACTCATGGTTTGCACACGAGTGCGGTCCACATCAACGATGTGACGGGACCCGCGCTCATTAAGCTTGGTCATGAAACGGAGGGTAGCTTTGCCGGTGCTACGACTGACAAAAGTTGCATCTACGGCAGTACAAGCAATGAGCAACAATGACAAAAAAGTGTGAGAGGAGAACATGATAGTCCTGTGGATGGTTCTGAAGACTCGTCTCAAGTCCAATGCTTAGCTTTTTATGCGAAATGGTGATTCGCATACCTGCATGGCATGCTATGCGAGGAACACAGCCTGCCTGTGTGGCGGACAGCACTCACCTCATAGCGAAGCTCAAACCAAGTTGCGAAATCAACATTCGCATACCTGCATAACACGCTATGCGAGGAACACAGCCTGCCAGTGTGGCAGACGGCACTGACCTTAGAGCGATTCGAGGCTCAAACCAAGTTATATTGTGTTGGTTCGGGGATTGTATTGTTTTTGGATGGACATGAATGGACATGGACCTTTCTTGCTGGCTGTCCTCCAGTCGTAGCTCTCAACTGTGGTTGGTGCAGTCACCAAAACATGCATGTCGTTATACTAACTGTCAGACTGTCTCGGGTAAGCAGGGCTGGTGTACTAGCGAAAGTGGTATCAAGCACTGGCAGTGCCACGTCTGTCGAGCAGCCTCGCGATGTTTTTTTTTTTCAAACAGTACCTGTTAAATACCTCATCAACCGGGGTCGGCCCACGATTGAGCTTTCCTTCTCTGACAGATCGATCCGGGCCAGGTCATCGGGGATATGAAGAGATCTGAACCCTAGTAATACAGTCGTTACTCATATTTTCCTACTAACGCCGTTAAACCCATGCCTTATCATGAGGAAGTTTGCGATGGTCCCCGGAGAGTTCAATGGAGAAGGGTGATGTGGTAACCACAAGGCAAGCCTTGCTCTCCAACGGCTGTAATGAGGCAATCCAGACGATGGTGTTGAGATAATGGCATGGTCGCACAAAAAAGATGAGTGTATTGTCAAGAATCAAAAGATGTGATGATAGAAATGTCTGGAAGAAAAGCTCAATTAAAATGTCTCTGGCCAACGCGTGGCTATTCTGTTCAGTGTTCATTGAACAAAAGTCGTCACCAGGCGAGTACGATCCGGGTTTTCCCATCGCGCGCTGAGAGGGCCCGCTGGGAGAGGGGAGCCCACGCCGTAGCGATGGGGAGGTGGTGGTCCTGAGGAAAATTTGGTTTCCATCTGAGAGAATTGTTACATAAGCCAAACAAGTCGACCAAAGAAACTTTTTAGTTGGTAAGTGTCAGCTGCGAACACCATCACATTGTCTCTGATTGACTCTAGTAGAACATTACTTCAAGTTGTGAATCCATGTGGGGACGATGGCCTCCTCCGAATCGGGTTCTGCCTGAACAAAGCAATTATACAACCGCCGGTCACCCTGGCACAGCAGCTTTGTGCTTTCCGGAGTTGATGGAGCCACCCCTTGACATTCATATACCACTTCTGATCAGACTTAGCAGCTCACCCCACCAACACTCGCTCATCTTGACTCCACACAATGTCGTCTCTTCCCAACATTGACCAACCGGCGAGCAAGGCAGAACACGTCAATCGACATGATGCCAATTTGAACACGGCATCACAGAGCGTCCACAAGCACGATACGACCTCTGAACTCAGGTATACCCCGGATCGAAAACCCCCGTTGACACCACCTGCCACCAGACCTGCATTCTGTCCGCCATCCGAAGGCTCTGAATCGACGAAGCTATGCGCGTTTCTTGATGACCGCGCGTACGATGACGTGTCTTCTATCACCTTTCAGGACGAGTTTCCGTGGCACCAAGTTGACGTTAACAAGTATTCGCAAAAGATTCCGTCTATGATCGTCCCTGCCTTGTTGCAAGGATTCCTCAACATTTCACCCTCTCGATCTCCATTGGACGAGTTGGAAGATCTATTCCTCAAGGCAGATGAAGACTCGAGTGGTCTCGGAGATAGTGTACCACGATATTTGGCGACACAAAAAGGGAAGTGGAAAGCTCAGACGGATGGTGATGTCATGCAAAGTTCTAGTGGCGTGGTGAGACCTCCGAGCCCTCAGTTCCAATTCGGCAACATCTACGATGTGAGTCATGTTCTCTACATGTGGGATTGGTTTCAACTTGCATCATTGTAGACTGTTGAGAACTGGGTAATGCATACCAGACCGATTTTGCAAGATTATGCCGACCGCCAGACGTCATTGCCGCTAGGGCGCAGGCTCGAGGTTACAGTAAGTTTGTTGCAGTCCTGTTGCACGCACCTTGTCCGACACACCTCAGATGGACGAGCCACCCAAGTTCATTCTTGGTGCCATCCAACTCCTCGTCAACCGCAATCAAAAAGGTTCTGGAAGGCTCGGTCCTCAACTGATAGAGAACTTTGTGGATATCGACCGTTGGGCGAAAGAATATTTTCGATCCCGACACGACTTACAAGTCATGGACAGTGACGTTCCGGCCGTATGTTTGATGCCATTCATCACTGTCAAGACTGGGATCTCAAACCTTTCCAGTTATTGACAATAGTAATAAACAATTTTTACGAAGGTCAAGTCCAGTTGATCGACCGGTTAGTCGAGTTTGCTCTTGAGAACATGCACTTTTGTGGCAGGAGCAGTCTGAACGTTGAGGATTTCGCATTCGGCTTTGGTCAGTCCTTGGGTGTGGTCTTGGCAAAGGTCCATTTCGCTCACGATTGAATAGACTTTAAGATGAGCCAAGATCTACCCTTTTATGTTGAGACGAGTTCACAGATCAGAGAACGTGGGCAGCGAACTTTCATACTTGCATTGTAGACTGACGCATTGCCGAAGCTCTTCCAATCCCTGCTGTAGAGGCGCGACCTACCACCCCGGAGCCAGTGATAACACACTCTGGTCGTCAAGTGAAGCCTACGGAACGTGCACAAGCAGCTTCTGAACAAGCGCACGGCAATGCGCACGGGAGACGAAACAAAGGAAACAACACCTCCCAGCTAAAAGACAAAGAAGCTGTGAAGAGTTCTGGTCCTGCACGTCAAAAGAAGTGTTCCACACAGCCCTCTTCTCACTGTACTGTCAAGGAAATACCCGTGCCCTCTCATGCTGAATCCGATATGGCCACGCCTGATCCGCCCAAAACAACCTCCGGGCGCACCAAGTCCCATCTTATATGTCCGTCAAATCTCGGATTGCCCCCGATCTTGCCCATCTCATCGTCAACACCCGTAATTACATCCTCGCATTCTGACGATAGCTCGAAACCGGAGCCCAGTGCTTCTGGCGCTGGCGCAGCAGACAGTCCGAAGGGTTCCGGCTCCGAAGGAGTAATTCCAGCAGTCGATCCGCTGCCCCGCCTGACGATCAGACTTCCAGCGCCAAGTTTACCCACCTCAACGGTCTCCTCCGCCATGCGCGGTTCCGGGTCGATGAGCAGCCGCATGGCACAGACAAATCCGTCGGCGGACGCCGCAGAGACTACGAAGAAGGAGCGTGAGGTTCGACGTCCCGGGGTTGCCCGACCACGCGGTCCTCGCAATGGGCGGGGCCGTGGTCGCGGGCGCGAACGTGAGAGCGCGTCGCTGACTCCGAGTACGGGAAGCTCCATGGCGCAGCTGCATGCCGCTGATACCAGTACGGGTACTGGTGACGACGACCCTTCTAAGTCTCAGAACACGCCCACAAGCGAGCCTCTTGCACCGCTGGCGGCTGACCCCGGTCACCCACAACGAAAGAAACGCAAACTGGAAGACTGCGAAGATTAGGAAGGGGAGGAATATTCCAAATTTAGGCTCGGCGGTCGTGTGTGTGCACAAAATCGCTTGCCCGAACGGATAAGGACATATTAAATATTTATCTAGGTGTCGAATTAGCCTTGTACGGTCCACGAATAGAGGTGCTATCTTTACATACCGTCTCTTGAGGCATATGTATGCTGCTGCTCCCATGGACCCCGGGCCAACTTTATTATCGCACGTGTTTTCCATTCGATCGATCGATTCGACCCTTCCTGTGGGACAGTACACCTTCACAGGCCCACGAAGCGCGTGTATGGGGTGATATCACCGATTCTGATAACCTTGGAATCACAGATGAGATGTAAATGGAACCCTCGAGGCGAGCAAGCGGCTATTTACACGCAATCGCAATCGCATGAAATAGTATACAGAATAGGAACAGAGTAATTGCACCCATAGTCATTGCACCCTGTCATCGCCAATGGCGTAGGGGTGGTGATCTAGATTTGGCTTGCAAGGTCCCCGACATAGAACGGGTCCCCCAGTGGGTAACGAACAGAACGTCCAGCGTCAGCGTCCACTGAGTCTAGTCTTGGTTGTGGTTGCACGGTGTCGAAGCCCTGATGTGTACCTCGAAAGGTAACCACCGCCCCCCTCCACCGGCAAGACCGACGATCTCGCATCACTATCACCGCGGCACGTCGTACGTCCACGTCACTGACGCTGGACGACCCGTCCTGTACGTACTGGTGCATCGCTGGGATCGCGGGTGTGGCTGTGGGGCGACGGGTCGTTGAAACTTGATGATCATCATGGGACGAACGCAGCCGCATCCCACGAGGCACGCGGCGCACACGTTCCATTCAAGGTCGGATTGAACATCAAATTGAAGACGCGCGTCGATAGATGGGCCAAATGCGAGCTGTGGACATAAGTACAATACTCTGCGGGACGCGGTTGATCGGAGGTCCCGGCCGTCAAGGGAACGAACACCATACTCGACAATGGTCCATCTGCGTCCAGGTCTCCGGCTTGGGACTCGGAGCTTTGCATCCGCATGCCGACCAGGGAGGCTGCACATGTAAGTAGTCGAGGGTGAGTGAGTGAGTGAGGGTCCACGTCAACGACTGAATTGACTGACTTGGCTATGGAGGCGTCATCGTGACATGTATAACGGTTCGCGGCACCGACACGCTGATCGAATACGTGTTCCTCACACTCAAACGTCAATATACTTGGTTATGTACCCAGGAGGCGACGCCGCCATCACAAGGGGGGAGGGGGACCAACTTGAAGGACGTACGTACGTACGTGGTACGAGATGCCCGAATGGTGAAATGGCCCATCATGAAAACGATCACACGCGGTTAAATCCATCCGGCTGGTACCCCATATATCGTTTTTAGGTGTCTGCAAGATTGAATTAGTGCCGCACCTATGAACCCCTATGAATTGAATTGGAAACACAATGGACACGGCGCAATGTCGGGGATAGTTGGGGTTGAGTACTTGTACTTGAGGGCTAGCAACCAGGGAGCCCTCCGCAACGGGCACGTGTCAGCGTGCTCGTCTGCGTAGGTCATCGAGAACGAGCCGCTACCGAGTTCGATCAACCAAGACCACTCACTGATGTGGTATATTAGTCGGTGCCCTCCACCACCACCATGAACCACACGTCTACCAGCCTGCAGGGCGCCGCATCGAAAAAGGATCCAAGAAGGAAGGACCCGTCTGACAGTTCCAGGGTATTGGAAACATTAGCATTGGGAACCACAAGTGTCAAAAGGTGTGGAATCAGATAGACTTTGTGGTTGGATCAACGCCAGCATGCCTGATAAAGCCGGATCAAGGAACCCGGTCACGCTGACAAGCATGGGAGGGAGGACCCTGGAGGCGGATGCAGATGACTATAGGTACAGTGAGGCGCCCTTCGGGTCCGCCAGGCTTCATCGTGATCATGGGGCTTACTTATAGCGCATCGTATAAAATTGAATATCGGCGTCCAAACTCAAGGGCAACGATACGGTTCCTTTTTCCCAATGGTTATTCCCCTGGGTCCCTACGTTCGTGGTCGGGCCTTGGACGTGTGAGAGAAAAATGGGTTGGTGCACTCGCGCATAAACAAGAGCCAATGCTGTGCAAGGACATAAGTGGTCAGATTGAACCTTGTACATGAAAGCTTGCACAGTACTGTGTGAAGACGCATTGCAAGGTCTGTTCTGCTTCCTTTGATGGTAGCAACGTGTGATGTGACTCGGATCCCCTTAGGGAACCATGGTATTGAGGTGAATAACGAGCGCTATGTACAAGTATCGACAAGGGAAGAAAGACTAAGCAAAAAAATGTATCTACATATATCCAAGTGAGTAGATCCGTCGCGATAGTAGCTTCTTGGTCAAGGAATGTGCTAAGAGGTATTGCTACATCTGTATGTACAGTATACTATTCAAACATGAACCCAAGAAAACAAAAACAGAAGAAATATATGGTCATCGATATCAAGTGGATTTCCGAAACGACAGAGCCCAATCTACTTGCTTGCTCATCTCGTCAACCAAGTACCTGGCCGCTTCCGCATCCAGCCCACAAGCCTGGAGGCGAGATTGCCAATACGGTGGTTCATACCCACGGTGAAATTCGACACACTTGGAGACCACAAGTCGAACCTCGGGAGTGCCCCCACATTCGTCCATAGCTCTTTCGAGCGAAATGCCAATTGGTGGGATGTCGGGGGGTGCATGAGTATCAACCTGATCAATATATGGAGGGGGAGGGCTAATACCAGTTGGGGTAGCGTGATCGTCACGGAACACGTATACGGGGCTATCCTGCCGGACAACGATATCCGAAGGAAGGTCTCCGTCCGATCCCTGCCAGTTTTGCCGTAACGTATCTTCCTCAATAGCGTCGTGGGACTCTGATTCGTCCGACCCTGGAACGGGACTGGGTATGGGCTGGATCGGGAGCGGGCGCATAGGAGTGTATGGTTGCAAGGATGATCGCATAAGCGTAGGAGGGTGCTCAGCGGGTAGGTTCTTCTTGGACTTGTCGCTCTCCGAGTGTACATCCTGGTCATCAGAGGGGATGGGCGGCAAGGGTACATCTGGAGGACAGGTCATGGGTGGTGTTAATCGGCAGCGACCTGGTGACATATGTCCAATTGAATGTGTCATGGATCCTATTGGGTGAGACATGGGACGATATCTCCCAAGATGAAGATCGGACTCGTCTGAGGAAGAATTCGGTGGTGAATGGGGCACGCTTCGATGCGACCGAGAACGGGGGATTGTCATCCGTGCTGAAGGAGGGGGAGAAACCAAGCCATAGGACAAACGTCTACGAGAATCCAAGCTTTGGTCGTGAGCCGAAACTGGGGTTAGTAGGCCAGAAGACGACACCACTGGTTGAGACATGTGGCTATATCTGTTGAAATGAGGATCGGGCTCTTCCGGGGAAGACGTGATTGGTGAACTGGGGCCTGGGCGTAGTGACCGGTCTCGAGGGATCTGGATTCGCGGTGAACGAGGCCGTGAGACATGTGAGATACTTTGAGGATATGATGTCCGTCCACTTGTATTGGAATTCCCAGGAAGGGCTTCAGACATTTGTGAGGAGTCCCACGAAAGGTGCAAAGGAGAAACTGGTGGGGTGGTTGTCGACGTCCCTGGAAGCTCATTCAGTGAGGAAGAGATTGAGGAGCGCCCTGTACTCTTAGGTGTGGGTATAGATTCGTGTGACTGTTCATCTGATCTTCTTTTGACGAAAGCAGGGAGTGGAAGATCGGGAGCCCTAGGTAGACATGTTTCGGCTCTTGCATCACGGAAAGCACTGTGCAGGCTGGTATCCTTGATGAACTTGGGGGACGTCAGATGCGAACTTTTGTTGACAATAACAAATAGGGACGAGCCTTTGATTCAATATCCCGTAGTTTGACCAAGATGTGTTCGGTGCTACGACCCTTGCCTTGCTTATGTCGGATCCATGTCACGAGAGCCCGCCTGGCTCTGTCTGTGTCCCTCCCGCAGTTTGCGAGGACAGAGATAACCTATCTGGAGTGTCAATACAAGCCTGAGAAGCCGAAGAGTCGAAATTTTGGATCAGCACCTCGACACGAGTGGCACCATTGAAGCTGACAGGATCACTGAACATCACTAACGCGGTCTATAGGGCAGGAGAGCGAGAGGGGATATGGAACATGGGAAAGCGCTGAGAGGCAGACCAAGCTGATCCAGTCCCGTCCGAAGTAATATACCGGTATGCTTGTATGTTTGGATAAGGAAACCTTCAAAACTTAAGGTACCAAGTTCCGTACACAGCAGCGTGGCAACACTTGACAAGTCGAACTAAAACATCGCTCGGATTTTAGCGACCCAATCCAAAAATCTGACAAACGAACGTTTCTGTATACACAACATAGGACCCCGAAGATCCCGGTTGCACAGATATCAGATATCATATTTTTGGTTGGCTCAGTGGGCACTGCGGACTACGTGGCCGATCAGAATGGCCAGTATTGCATGCTGTTCCCTTCATTCTCATTCATTTACTGCGGAGAACGTGGGCCGCCAATGGCACAGCGTCTCTACTTCCATCCCAAGGTTGATGAATGTGTGAATACACAAGCACTAATCCCGATCATATTGACAACTCTTGGTCGTGATGTGATGGCATGATGAATCATCCCCATCGATGCTTCCTCAGGTCGTCAGCCATTCCTTGGCTATTGAACTAGTGGTTAGTTACATGGATTCATCATGACGGTCCCTGGAGGTCACGCGGCTTAAAATTAGCCGAGACTCTGAGACAACGTATACTTGTACATACAAGTCGCGCGTGTCGATGCTATCATCCGGGACCTCATCGACACATATGTTCCGGCTCCCTTGGTGTATTTCACCTCTACCAACTGATCAATCTCGGCGGAACGACTCGGGTCCTTTCCTGGTTTTATTTATTCCGTGCATTCGCATGATCGGACCATGTGCGTCGTGTCCGTGTTGTGACACACCAGTTTCATGTCAGTTTAAATGGTAGGTGGTTATCTTCACCAGATTGTATGGGAATAGAATAGACAGGTTTTTGACGTGTCGCAAGAAAATCTGGGGTCGACTGGGTTTCATCGTGGACCCGCAAATAATCCGGCTCATGCACATGACACCGTTATCAGTGGGGACCAAAAGATAGTCGACGCAGGTCAAGATCATGATGGAATCCTTCAAGAACAAGAACGGACCGACTAGGTGAGTAAATTAGACCTCGTGCAAGAAACTGCACGGACATTCGGCTGCAAGGGATTTGGAGTCTGGACCTCTGTCATCCAGAAAGTCGAACTAGTACTAAATTGGGAAATTGTGATTACATACTCAGACTTTGCAGTTTCTTGCAGGACTGACGGCTCACTTGCTCGCTCTTTCCCCAATCTGTTGTTTGTAACTTTCACCATTTTCGAGGGCTCTATTGGTAAGGAAATTTTTCTATCATTCGTTGTATGATGTTGAGGTGTTGAGGGTGTCCTCGACTCTAAGTCCAGGTCTCAGATTCGAAAAATGTCGAGTTTGAAGAGGTTAGGAAAGTAACTAGCGCATGTAGTTCGAAAATCGATGAATGCGTATCGTCCATTGCTCTGTGTCCGTGGAATGATGGCGATTACACCTGGCTGAACGATGGGACGCGAGGCTGGCAAATTTGGGCCGGAAAAGGCAAGTATTCTCCACTGTGACACTGTGACTTATGACGTCGTCTCGGCGATAGGGGGGCATATAAGCCAAACCGTGCTCAAATCTCTTGCTCGCCTTCTGATTCCCTGCCTTTCTGTACAAAATGTCTTTACCGCCGGCACCACAAGATGTCTCAGAGCACCCCCAGGCGGGCTCCGTTACCGCGCCAACGGACAAAGGCGAGCAAGCGGCTGATGTCGACAGGAAAGTAAGTACCTACTCAGCACATTTCACCCAAAACGCTACTAAGGACGTATCAAGATCAAACTATATGGAGTTGTCCAAGCTTTGAGACAAGGTCGCATGCCTGATAACGCCCAGATCCAGAAGACATTGTCATATCTCCAACACGCTGAACCTGTTGACCTGGACAAGTTGTCTCCCGAAGGAAAGACCCTCATCAATGATTTTCGCAGTATGATCTCCACTGCACGCCTCATCGTCTCGCAGAAGAATGCAGAGGAATTGTTTCAGAACTTTGTATGGCACACCCGTGAGATTGACTTGGAAAGTACCAAAGCAGTTCATGGGGAGGCCGCCGAGGCCGATCGCGCAAGGTTGAGAGAAGACAGTCGCATAGGTGCGTTATCCCTCACCTTCGAGTTTTTGTGTCTCATTCACTTTACTTGAAGCCGTGCGACACCTTCGTACCCTGCTTTCGCTCATACTCACCAATTCTGAAGTGCGAAAACTTCTCTCTGACTTTTCAGTCATTGGACGCGACATATTGGCGAAAGGAGCAACGAAGGCAGCTGAGGCTCTCCGGCCAGGTGAAGAGGAGATGTCCCGTTTAGCTGAACCTGCTCCAGAGGGCCAGTTTGTCACGAAAGGCGGACAAAAAACTGGCATCGGAGAAACGCCAGTGCTTGACGTGCAGATACCGCGCACCGATGTCGAGATTGAACAGCCCACCCAAGCAGATGGAACGACGGTCAAGACAAGTCAAGATGAAGAGGCAACCGCTAGCAAAGTTCTCGACGAAGGGAAGCAAGCGGTCCGGTCTGCTCAGGAAGCTGCTACCAAGATTGGCGAACCCTCCTCAGAGCAGGTCCAACAGACCATCCACAAGACAAAGGAGTCCCAAGAGTAAGTCAACAGACTCTGCACGTTTCCGAGTTTCACGTCTTGCACAGCGGCGCTGCGGGGGTCGCATCGGAACACTCAGCAGAGGAAGCTGAGGAGAAGAAACGCGACTTCAAGGGTCGTCTCAAGGTTGGTCGATTGCATTGCATTGCTTCGTTGTCCGGGTCGTCTGATGTCATACTTGAGGGTATCTTCGTGGAACGCTCACCCCGGGCCCGTGATCAGAAAACACATGTCAGAGAACAAATTCAGAAAGGGGAACACTTTCTGACGGAGGAGTACTTCCCCGCTGAAAGACGAGACCAGTTCATCTATCGTGGCAAGAAGGTCATCGTGGAGTGTCAAGAGCATGACGATTACCAGGACGCGATCAAATGGCTTCTGTCTGTCGCCGAGGAATATGCGGAGTTCGGTCAGGAAACCAGCGAGAAAGGGAAGGAGAGTGCGAGTAACGTCATTAACGTGCTGAGGTTTCTTTTCGCACAGAACCCGTCGCTGATACTCTCCTTAGGACCCCACTCTACGACAAGCAGTTTCAGAACTTCGACAACTTCTCGAGCGCTTCGCTAATGAGAAGAGCATGCACCTTATCTTTGATTCTATTGGTGCCCTTAATGACGATGCTCGTCGAGATGAGGAGTTTCGTGCGTGGTTTAAGTCCTTGAATGCTTTTATCCGCAAAGTATGTCATGATTCAAGGTTTTTTCTTGCACTTTGATGACGCTTTGTAGGTTTTGTTGGAGGCTGGCTACGTCCTTCAAGACGAATGCAGCCGTGAGGGCAAGGACATCCGCGAGTCGGGGAGAAAGTTCTGGGACCAGAAGTACCGGACACACTTTGACAACGTGTTTGACTCGATTGGCGATTGGTTCTCTGCGATGAGCGACGATCCATTGAACAAGCGGTTTGGGGAGGATTGGGCGCACTTGACACGAGACTTGCTCTTCGATAGCGAAGGCAGTCTCAAGTTCAAATCAAGATTGTGGTCGGATATCCGTGGTGTCATTGTGCCGACGCTAGTGGACAAGGTATGCGTATAGGATTCTACGCGTACAGTTGCTCACAAGAACAACAGGTCGGATACTTTCCAATTCCGCGTATCGAGTATTCCGATGATGCATTGGACCTGGTTCTTGAGAATCTTACCCTCCAGGGTCGCAATCTTTTCCCAAACGTTGTCACCCTGGTCGCTCACAACTATCTCAAGTTCAGCCCATACAGCAGTATTTCCGACGAAGATCGCCATGAATTCACGTTCACATTCGCTCAGATACAGGCGGACATGCGCGACGTTGCCTTTTTCTTCCGTAAGAAGACAGGCTTTCCAAAGGTGGTGGATTCGGGGATGGCAGATGTTATCATCGGAGGATCTGGTCTCACAGCGGTTGTCCAGCTCGTCTCGGCAGGCAAAGATCGAAGTTCTGTTTTCAAAGTCAAGGATGTGCACGTCAAAGTCGGTTCGCTCAAGTTCAGTATACGCGAGTCGAAGCACGACTTGTTGTACAAGACCATGAAACCCATTGCAACCGGCCTAGTCAAGCGGCAGATCAAGAAGGCGATCGCTGGCGCCATAAGGACAGGCATGGAATATGTCGATGGACAGTTGGTGTCAGTCAGAGATCGTATGGAAGAGACGAAATCAAAGGACGAGACGCATCATTCACAGGTATTGCACGAAGTGAGTGTCGTCGCGCTTAAAGCGTGGCCCTGACTCATCTGCTTTCCTCGAGTTATTCAAACGCCACAAGGAAGAGCACAGTATTCGGTCGTCTGAGAGCAAGTCGCAGTTCAAACTCGTGTCGAGCAAGCGTTCATCTATGATTGATACTGGGCACCCTTCTGGGTGGGTCAGCCGTATATCTGAGAGCGAGGAAAAGGCAGCCACCGGAAAGGATTGGAGGAGTGAAGCGTGCGTCACTCACCCGCTTTATTGTTGGATGAGCGCTGATGACAATCCATATAGGTTCACAATTGTGTGACAGACCTGATTGGAAGTGGGTATGTGGGTCCGTTGGTTGGGACTGACTTGTTTGTTGTATAATATAACCTGTTGGATACTGTAATGAGCATGATTCATGGGAGTCTTGAGAGAAATTGAGAATGTCGGCGGTGAAGACAATGAAATGACTGTATAGCATCCGGAACCGACGCTTAGCTGTCATTGATAACGTTTTTTTAGACCAAAGACTGGATCCGGCGTCGAGAACTACTACTAGCACCGTGTCCTGCCTCTGAGTCGGCCGAGCGCGTCAAGCGTCAGATGAGGTACGTCTGAACATTTTGAGAATTGGCCCGACTAATCCTCGAGCGGGCCCGAAGTCATTACCGTAGCATCCAAATGGGTTCTAGTTCGATCAACGTCATGATCTACAAATATTGTCACATTTGAAAAGCGACAACCCTGACTCGCTTGCCAGGCAAAGCCTTGTTCCCCGCCTCTCTTTTCTTCCCCCATCGTCCCCATGGCCAGGACTCACAAGTTCACCTTTTCCGTCAAGGAGTTCAGCCACCTGGTCAGCGAGTCACTCGACATCGCCCACGCCACCCCTTCACAGTCACTCGTTGAGAATATCGCTGTCTTTTCGGAAGCCCCCCAAAAAACCAGTCCCCGCCCGTCCTTCCAGCGCATCTTTTCCCGTCCCACGCCAGAACTGTGCGAGAATTCTCCTCCCGAAGACCTCTCCGAAGCACCCCGTAGGATGATCGGTTGGCCATTCTCCCGCTCTCCCAGAAAGAACCGTCCCACCAAGGACGAGGATAATGCCACCGTTCGCACCCTCTCCACTTGCCCATGCTTTTTTTGTTGTTGACTCCATTTCAGCAGGAGGTCGGCGACCCTGATGCCTGTCACTCCACGTCCCCATACTCGGTTTCGTCACCCGCCGCGGCTTCGACGTCGAGCCTGGGTTCTCTCGTCCCTGCCCATGAGCGCCTATTCCAACTGACCTCGTGTGACTCTGACGAACGCAGTCAGAATTGTCACGAATTCAACGTCGCAAGCTCTTCTCCAGTTACGATCACACCGCCACATCTCTGTGAGCCACCGACTGCCTCGGGTTGTTACGCTGCAGTCGCCCCTCTGCATGCATTTTATGGTGATGGGTCTGCTACGAGCGTCATTTCCCGTAGCAACGATAGCACGGTCGAACCCCCCACGAGCATCTCACGCTCACGGACATCTTTTCAAGGCACCGAAGCCTCTCTCTCGGTGGCTAATAGCGAACGCGAAAGTTTTGACGAAGACCCCACCCCGCGAGCTTCGACATTTGGTCCACTGGCACCATTGCCCGCTGCCGACATCCAAGATGACCCAGTGTCAGCGCAGGGGGGGCTCCCAGAGCCTCAATCACTTGTTGTGCCATCACGGAACGCGGTCGTTCTTGCGTTGCGTCCTGCTGTTGGTGTCGCGCCACACGCGCCCTCTGAGACCGAATCATTGGTGTCTGCCTGCTCTACATCATCCTCTGTAGCGCGGAGTTCATCCCCCACGTTTCCCGCGACGCGGCTGTCAGATGCTGAAACATCCTCGCCGCGTATACTCTCTTCTACGCCGCCCAATGCACGCATCTCTGCCATTTCACTGGGCATTGCCTCGCCTTCAAATATGGATTTCACACCTCCCGTGGGTCTCTCTCCGCGGCAGCGTAAGCGGGCTATGTCGCGATCACTCACTCCGCCACCACTCCCTCGGCCACCGCCAACCGGCCCTTTACCTGCTGTGCCATCATCCGTTCCCCCAGTTCCCCCTCTCCCACCCCTCCTTAGCAAAATATCCATGAACATGAGTCCCAATGCAGCCATATCGTCAACCCCGCGGTCCACTCTGACCGGAGCGCCCGTGAACCCTGCCACTGCACTGCCTCCTTCGCCACCAGGAGGTTTGCGATTACCGTCGCGACTGAGCTGGGTCAATAGTGTGCGCGCGGTCCTCCCTAGTCCACCGGCATCGCCAACCAGGTCCCTCAAGTCGCTCACCGGCAAATCATCACACCCTATGTCGCCGTCGAAATCGGAGAAGAAGTCGTCTCCTGAACTAAAACGGCCCACGAGCATCGGCGTCATCGAAGCCGCGGACAACATTCAAGTTCGCCGTACCAAGAGCATTCTGTTACTCGGTTCAAGATCGAAATCGAATGCGTCGCTAGGTACGAAACGGGTCCAGATCCATGCGGACGTGAACTTGGATGCCGACCCGACTCCCAAGCCTAGACGCAAGTCCAGTGCGGCCACCGTTGGCCATCCCATATTTTCCTCTGACTCTGGTTCTCGGATCATATCCATGCAGAGTTCCGAGCTGCTTGTTCTTCGTGAACGGCGTCATTCTGCACCCGTGCTGTCAGTCGCATCCGCAGATTGGACCTTGTCACTCCCGTTCTGTACAGACACACCCGGGAACCAGCTTCTACCGTCGCCATCGCTGACACCCGAAATCAAACCAGGGGAAGGTGTAGAGGAAGTTCAGGGTGAAGATTGGACGCTGTGCATGCCGCTCAAGGCCCGTGTGGACACGGCGACTGTCGAATCTGCCGATGGACCCGACAGCGAGTGTACGGCCGCTAACACATTGGGGATGATCGAGGCGCAGCCCGCTGTGCAATTACCCACGCCAAGTCCGTCTCCGACGTGGCCTACACCCACCTCGGTCCTTCGTTCGCTAGATCTTGAGGAAGACGATGACGAACCGGTACCCGAGGACAGACCTGCGTCGCCTGCCAGTCTGGGGCCGCATGTGGGTGGGCTGGATTTAGCGGGTGGTCGTGGCAAGCGGGCGTCTGGATGGCACGTCTATGGGTGGTTTGACCAAGTTGACATTCCCGGCGAAGACGATGATGATGACGTCGCACCGATGGCGAGCCCAGCTGTCTCGACGGTCTCGGACGGCAAGTTGGTCAAGAGTCACGTGACGGTGTTTCGCAGGGTGCACGATACGGCTCCAAGTCAGGACAGCATGTCGACTGTGTCGACGTCGGGGACGGCGTTTTACAGTGCGCGGTCAAGTCTCTTGGTTAATTGAACTCGACCGTCCCCTTGTTAAATTAAATTTTAAGTTTTGTCTTCGAGAGTGTAGATTCAGATAACCCCTCTTCCCCCCATCCTTGCCTTTGCACTTTGTCGGTTGCTTTTGGCGCGCTTGGACGTGTTGTCAATGCTTAGAGATTACCTATTGCTTATGTTCGCCCTTTTTCTTCATTTACCTCTGCGATACGGGTGATTTTAGGTGAGATGGGGGGTAGGTCTTTTTGTAAAGTTATGCTTATCCTAGATATATGCTTCGTGTGTGTCCCACTAAGAAGTCGGGGCGGAAAACCTTTGTGTCCAATGTCCCTTTTTTGCAGGCAAGAGTGGATTTGTTATGGTTTTTGTATGTAAGAGTACATTAAGATCTCTCGTCTGATCGATCGCGATGTCGGCGCTTGGGCTTGGTGACATTTGGGGTATAATATGTAGGTGGGGGTGACGCAGACATTTGACGTGGACGTTGGACATTGGCGTGATGCCAATCCATCACGATCGTTTTATGAGCCGACCACTTGCATTAAGCCTCTCAAGTGGACCCACTGTGATCCGGATGGGTCCTGGCAGGCGCGAAGATCAAACTTCGACATATTCTCGTCTTGGGCTGCCTCCGAGGTCGTGGTGTCTCTGCTCTCGCGGGTAGAGAGATATTGTTGCAAGAAATCTGCCGTGAAGTCCTGAGTGCATGGTGGACGACACAGCAAGACACAACTGACCCGAAACTCACGATGATCTGCGCATATAGACCTCCCCGTCGACGGTATTTATCATCGTCAGTAGAGATTCACCTGCCTCCTTCGTGCGACCCGCCGCATACGAGGGCCTTGTAAAGACACTGCCGTAACGTGATGTCAAGTTCATCAAATTTCCAGCCGGAGATCTGCTAAAATTTGAGCGCAAATGAGATACGGATATGTCGCAGTATAACCGCCAGGAGGCCTACCAGTGAGACCCTGGAAAGTGTTTTGACTCGGGTAGCGTTACAGCTTGAAAGATCTCATCGCATCCTGGCAGCTGCAATTCCGCATCAGCGATTTTCCATGCAGAAGATGTGTATATGCCTAATGGAAGTATCAGCGCTGATATCTGTCGTGTGGTCACCCGTCGTGCACGTACCTGAACCGCATAGCATGCAGAATTCATGTGTAGTGATTCGATGAGGTCATCCAGCTGAGTGGGCGGACGACGGGTTGTGATATTCCAGACGGTCACTCCCAAGGCGAGAAGGCGCGTCGAGTTGGGGGAAAAGTCGACGCCTCTGATGACGCCGACGGTAGTCCAACCTTTGCATCCCAAACGACCACAATCGCCCCAGTATGTCCCCGCCGCGATCCGTGGACAATATACGGTCGAGGGATCACGCATGGGATGTAGCCAGAACAGTCATGTACACTCTATTGGGTTATTCAAACTGTGACTCATCTAGCATCACCGCCATTGCCTCATCCAGTGTAGAACACGCTACTTACACGCGACCTCCCGCTGGTCCGTTGGAGTCGCCTCATTGTGCTCGGTGGAGTGGTGGAAGCGTCGGTGGAGATGCGCGCGTGGAGCCAGGATCCGAGACGAGATTGAATATTGAGGCCTTGAGGCACAAGGTTCGTGCATGATGCCACTGGCGAGACGGCGACTCGTGGGGGCGTCAAGATGTCCAAGTCTATGATGCAATGCTTTGCAACAGCGTCAGCTTGCAATGCCTGCCTCGTGATCGGCCAGAAAGAAAAGGTATCTGAACCCAGCCGAAACGCGCATACTGGTAGTAGTACCGCTCGGGTATACAGGTACGGGTTGGCTTTTTGTTGCACGCAGTGTATCGGTGGGATTCTGAGGTGAGTTATTACACTGGAAAGCGCGGAAGCGAGCAAGCGGATGCTGAATCGAAGTTGGTCAGCTGTACCACTCACGACGCGTTTGGTGGAATTTAGTACTTAGCTAAATGTGTATTTTAACTTGAAGTAAATTATCCAATTTCGCTCGTGTGCCACGCTTGAAGTTTAAACCTGGTTTAAACGACTGAAACTGACCAAAACTTCAAGTTTGGTTGGAAAAAGCAGACAAAGCTTGAAATATTTCTCGATACTATATTTGTTGACCAGGTATGAAGTATTATATTACATTTAGGCAAAGGTTTAGACAAGCTTTAAATTCTACCAAACACATCATGTCAGGGAGCGCTGGCGAGTGAGACATATGAGGGTAAGCCCATAAGTTCATTTTAGAACACTTCTGATTGCTGCTTGCTTCAAATGTGACACTTGGCGCTGGAGTCCAGTTGTATGAGGCATATGCCACTGTCAATAATTACGGACACTTAATGGTCGGTGGTTCGTCTGCCGGAGGTTCCGTCGGTTCATCTGGTGGATGATTAGCAGGCGGAGGTCACTCTGCACTGTTGCCCAACTATGGCCTCGGTAAGGTCCTGGTGCATTATCTTGTTCATCAAATTAATTGTCTGATTGCAGGTGTTGACAACACTCTAGAAATATCTGTTGTTCTCTCCAGTGGAAAGTTCTTAACCGTGAGCAAGTACCAGAACTCGGATCTCTTTTGGGCTTTGCGTGGAGGTGGAGGATCCATGTACGGGATCGTCACTTCCGTCACCTACCACACATACCCCTCTGTTCCAACCCAGTTCTATACTTATCAAGCAAACATCACAAATACCTTGGTGGCAGTGGAACCCATCAGAGGCTTGCTGCACTTCCAACCCCAGTTTACAGATGAGGGTTGGGCTATGGGCTTATATCTGCCCAACAAATTGGCTTCTTCATTTTCGGACCCAACATGACAAATGAAACTGCGCTGACCTCCACTCAAGCATGGCACAACTTTTCAGCTTCACCAACACCATTCGGCATCGTTTCTACGGACAAGTTATCCTATGCACCTTCATGGTACCTGCTGTACCAACTTATCTTCAGTGGTGGTGTCGAAAATGGCCAAATTGTCATGATCACGAACCAACTTCTCTTGCAGGACTCTGTTGCAACCAAGTACACCGAACTCGCCGAGGTTCTTGTCAACTGTACTGCTGGTTTTGGGTATGTTCCAAATCTCCACTCATCCTCTGCTTGGACTGGCTAACGATTCAGAAACGATGATCATCCTTGTAGCATGGTCACAGGTGGCAAGGTCAGCCAGATTAATCCAGACTCTGCTGGGTTGAACCCTGCCTGGCGAAAAGCGGTCACAGAAACTGTGTATGGGGTCAGTTGGGATGAGGGTGCATCCTCGGTAGACGTCGAAGGGATGATATCCCATCTCAAAGTATTGATCAAGGCTACGTACGACCTCATGCCCAATGATGGTGCCTACTTTAACAAAGTGCGTCCTGTCCCTTCTGGGGTCATGCATGTCTAATTGCTACTTGCTTCGCTCGACAGGGGTCCTTGTTCGAGATCAACTGGCAGGAGACATTCTTTGGCTCGCACTATGCGACGCTCAAGAGCATCAAGGACAAGTATGACCTGTACAGGTTATTCATCGTTGCTAAGGGCATCAGAGGAATGGAACGCAGATTTGACGTGCCGCTATTGATTTTTACTTCTTTCGATTTTGAATCCATATTATTTCCTATGATGACCCGTTTTGAATTTTTGATATGAGCTGATGCGCATATGTATTTGACCAATCTTGGTTGCGAGACGACTTGGATTCCCTCGAGACAATGGTACCCTTTGGACTTGATTGGAATCCAGCGATACAAGATGTAACGACCCTTGGTCCCACTATGAACTTTGTGAGGGACTTTGTGACATTGTGAGTCTAACCAATAGTAGGATTTGATATTCTAAAGGAAACAGAGGATGTATATCAATAAGAGGATTTAACAAAGTGAATAAGACTAGAGTCTACACTACTAGTAGTAAGACTATATATACTAAGAGAGACCATGGACAGACCAAGCTATGCTAGAGGCTATACTGTCTATAAGTAGTTAAAAGTATGTTCACTGGGTACCATAAGGTAGAGGCTGTGCTGAGGGAATACTGCTATTGGATGATAAGGGAAAGTGAGTCAAGAGGAAAAGCATGAGGCGACCATGAGGATGCAATGTGTAAACCATGAGGTGCATAGCCGAGATAAGGTCACGTGATGTATCATGTGATACCATGTGACTGCTGGTTATATAATAGGAAAGATATGACTGGATGGTTTCTGTAGTGATTTAGTAAAGGTCAAGAAAGCAAAAGGTAATGGTTTTCAAGGTAGTATAGGCATTGTGAGGGCGAGCGTTACATGAGAAGCCAATGACTTCGAAGGTTGGATGACGAGGCATTAAACTAATGACTCTGAGGTCACTTTGAACTAGTCCTCAGCTTACGTGTGAAACAATATTGGATTGGCAGAACATGCTCTCATTGAAACGCTCATTATCATGTTGAAATATGAGATCTTGAGATATCATCCCACAGTAATACAGTGACTCAAAAAGGTAATGCACAGCATTACATAATTGATTCCATCACCCATATCTCCAAGATATAGGGCTCAGTAGAGAGCCAAATCTCTGTAGATTATTGTAGTAGACCCAAAAAATCAATATAATGAGCATATCATGAATGATGGGGTGAACAGTGGATGGAGTACTATGCATTTTTAATTTAGTTCTTGATCTATCCCCTAAAAGCTGGATGTCCTGAGCTCAATTCACAAGGTATTAACATGAAACCTTTTGTAGCTTAATGTATTGACCCTTGGGCATCTCTGAATCTTGTATCAAGCTGGTATGTATACATGTTGAATTACAAAGTATTTGTTTTACCTCCTACCTTTGTTGACTGATCTATAGCTCATAGTGTGCTCATAATGTGTGACTGCAACATGCAAACATGCTCAGAAGACTCAAAATGATGTGAAAATTGATGTATGAACAATAGAACTTACCTGCATGGTAGCCAGGATTAAATATCTATGTTTCTTCCTTCTGCTCAGATAGGGGAAGACTAAAGAAGTGTCTAGGATAACTGATCTAAGTGGTCCCTACATTAGATATGATGCTTGCCATGTACCTATGGGTCTATGGAAGTATCCACAATGATTTGGCCTTGACACAAGGGTCCTATGCCTGCTACAGTTCCAGAGAGTGATGAAAGCTCCCAAAACAGTTAGGCCCTTATCCATCGAGATAACCAGTTATCCTGCAGGTAGCTACGGGCCGGACTAATCTTACAAGAAAGAAAGGTCCAAAAAAGGGCACGGCAGTCACGCGACCGTGCGGATCCGCTCACCCCCCTTACGCCCCAACCAAATTTACCAGTCCGTCTATCGACGGCTTGCCTCTTGCTCGCGGCTGCCTCTTTTAGACGGACTGGTCACCAGTCTAGCTTGAAACCTCCGACAAGGTGTTTCGTATATGACGATCTGAAACCTCCTGATTGCGGTGATTTCAGTACAGACCGGGCCTCCATGACATTGGCTCAAGGGGATCCCCAAGTTGGAACTCGCCTTAAATGGACGTTATCTATGCCCATGTAACCACGAGATCTAATCCCGTTCAAGGCAGCTGACACTGTGACCGGGCATGTCCGCTCAGCTGTTAAGCCTGCTCCCGCAACCATTTAGACACGCACTTTGACAACCACTGCCAGTGGGAAAGCCCCATACAGACCGTCTTTATCCTTCGCCGAACGACGGCCTGCAACTCATCAGTCCAGGCATGAGCCCTAGCGTCCTCTGTCTCCTCATAACCACAATCTTCTCGCTTCCTCGAGTCTGGGGCATTTCCCCGCAGGTTTTGAACATCGTCTCGAATGCGGCGTGCCTTGAACCCGAGTATGCGTGGATGGATAACGCAAAAAATCAAAACCCTTGTTTGGCAGTCGCGTACGTGATCGCAGCTTGCGCCGGGGATAGTAAGTCCCTCTATTCCCGGGATCTTCAGGAGCCTCTTAGTTGCGTAAAACCGAACAGCTTGGACACAGCCTGCATTACCTCCTGGGTATTCATATGATTCACCAAATGGCACGACGGCCACTCCCTGTTACTGGTATGACCCACTTGAGTTCGAGTATCAGTCCTTGTTGACGAGTTTGGTGCCAACAGTTCCTGGTCTTGTTACAATCTCATGATGGCTTGTACACTTTGCCAGAATCAGACGTACGCGAGCGAACTCAAGACGTGGGTGCTCTCTCTGTGACTTATGTCGGCGTTTTCACGATCGTATTCCAGATGGCCCTCATTCTCTCAAAACTGTCCATTGGATTACAAGGACGAGTGAGCATCCGCCGTGCTCCTCCATCCCTTGGATCGTTCGCTGACCCTTCAAACCAGAATGTTCCCACAGGGCTATGTCTTGGCGAATAACGCTTCTTCAATACCTCACTGGGCTACTACCAATCGTACGAGATACTGCATTTCTTATCCCCTCATTCCTAATGTTGTACTTAGCGACGACTTGGCCGTCCGAGTTGTTCAACATTACACAAGCAGAAAGCTATGCCAACCAAAGCAAGTCTACCTTTCTCCACCTCCTTCCAAACCCTCTCATTTTCCCGCAGACAATTCCAACTACTTTCCCTCCAACTCGAGCCCAAATTCGACATCGACCTCGAGCAGTGCAGGAAGTAGCACGAACCTCGGCGCCATCATTGGGGGCACAGTTGGTGGAGTCGCCGGTCTCTTGCTCGTCCTTATCGGAGGATGCTTTCTTTACAAACGTAGGCGATACCGACGCCTACACTATACTAACGATGGAATGGCGCCGATCCTACGAACGCCCCTGATGAGTACACACTCGCGCTGGCCGTCGGATCCGTCCTCCAGCTTCCCGTCCACTCTGATGGGCGCTACCGCACAATTACCGGGGATGAGGCCAGGGATGGACGTAGTATCGCCCACTGCATACTCGTCCTTCCCAGCCTCCTCGCCACCACTTCCTACAGAGACAGAGTCTTTCTTCACGACTGGGAGTGGTGTGGTACAGCGTACCCGTCCGATTCCGATGGTCTAAATTTGTGTCTGTCATGGGGCGACCTGCACATGTGTTTGGGAACATGTACTTTTCGGAGGCGTGGCTTGCGGCTGATGGCGCTGGTTGGTGCTCATCCTTTCGTTCTGAATTCGACAGCTTTCTCCCACCCAAATTATTATTCTGGGCCGTCAATCGGATTGTGTATGTAGATATTAGTGTTCCGTTGGTTTCATCTTTTCTTTGTTTTCTGACAGAAATCGCAGCCAAGCTGTTCATAAATTTCAATGATGTTGTGAGCGAAAAGAACATAAACACCCTCTCAGTGATCCGGTGGTGGCTTTTGGCACGACATGGAGTTTCTTTCTCTTCGTTCCCCTCACCTCTACCCATCGACCCCAGGATTGCAATGAGAACTGCGTGTCGATGACACGCGGATCCTTGAACCGACCGCTGAACGCTGCGCACCAGTAGATACCGCAAACGCTCAGTACTATGAGTACCAACAGGTTCTGTGTGAGTCCATAGGTAACATGACATCTGAAGCCTGCAGTTGGTTCACTCGGATCGTGGCATTCTGGAGGATTGCTGACAGCGCCCCACGAGCAGAGCAGTCTTGGGTACTTTGGAGCCCTGGCCAAGTACTACGCGTTCGGCGAAGGCACCCTGTCAAACACACAACGTCGACAGAATAAGTGACTGGTCGCGATCACTGTATGGGTATCCCATGCATCAACGTTCAACTTTGTACGCATACGCTGGAAACCTACTCTCATCTGAATCATTAGGTGCTTCGTCGATGTTGAACGTTGGTTAACGTTGGAGATCGACAAGACGTGGCAAGCGGCCGCGACGGTCTGAATCACCAACCCATGTTTGCAAGAAGGCCGTCCAACTTGAACATGATACGCAGCAAGGTCTAGGAGGGCGCCAGAGTGGAAACTGCGATTAAACGGAATACTTCATCGTGAAAGATCGTCCACCTGTAGCTTGGGATACTTGTATCATTCCTAACTCCATAATATGTATCCGGAGAGCCTCTCAGGCTCAACGTGCTTCAGGGATACACAAGGATGACTATATGCGTTGTTAATCTGGTGACCAGCCGTCTACTATGAGGCGGCATTCGATCCGAATGAGGGACCCAGTGCAAGGTGATTAGTCCGGTCACTGCCAGACTACGAGCTGTGGAATATGGGACTCTGGACGCCGTGTGAATCTAAATGGGATGTTTGGCATGTACAAACAACCCCTCTCCAAGCACTGCCACGGAGCCCCTGGCAAGTCTCCATTGTTGTCACAAGTGAGCTTCAGCAGCAGCGCCGATAGTTATCGCTTCGTCTATGCCAATACTCGACATGGCAGTCGCAGCCCAAGCCCGCCGTATCGATGAAGAGATCGCTAAACAAATACGCTTATTATGTGACCTCCAAACCCAAAGAAATTCCTTTTTGCCCGTTTTTCGCCTCCCAACCGAGATTCTGGCAGCCATATTCATCTGCTCCGCTCGCGATTATCATAGCACCGACAGCGGTGATCCCACTTGGACGCCAAGTTGGGTCAATGTCTCGTACGTTTGCCGCCACTGGCGCAATGTGGCTCTGAATTGTGCAACTCTTTGGAGCTACCTTTTCATCACGTCCCCACGCTGGACAGAGGAGCTATTGGCCAGGTCGAAGCAAGCATCATTAAAGCTACACGCTGAAGTGTATCTAAGGTGGGGAGGTGCAGATGATGATGAAGGGTTGTGCTTTGTGAGACAAGTAATGAACCACATAGAACATATCCAAGAGCTCCACCTCAACCTTCCGCACATGTGTTTTGAAGATCACTTTCTTTCCTCGCCTGCTCCTTGCCTACAAAACCTAAAGCTCGAGTTCGAGTTCCAGAACGAGTCCTCTCAGCAGTTCTCAGCACTCTTCGACGGAGACACGCCAGCCCTCCGGGGGTGGTTGGCACGATGTGGTCGATTCAACGATAGGATTGCGCCGGATGTGGCGAGGGACGTGTACGAGGAGCTGCTTGGGAATGGCACGAGGATTATCGACGTGTCAATATGACGGCGAGTGGCTTCCGTTTATCCATGTGGGTCCGTCACCGCTTTCCAGAGCAGCCCTGAGCTCCGGGAGTGCTTGTCAACCAAAATGGCTGGGTCGAAGTTAATCAATGGTAGGCAGTATGCGCTCGAGTAACATAACGCGTTTACAGAGCAGGACAATAATTTCCGAGTCAGTGGCCACGATGATTTCCGAGTCGATTCGCCGTGATCGCCTGGAATTTTATATCTTGCTCATCTCTGAAGATCTGATATCTGGTCTGTTTTGGCTGCGTAGGTACAAAAAGAATATACATGCTTGCTCGAATGTGATATGGTTCGCCGGGCACTATCTCCACTATTCCACATCGTCGTTATCAGTGTCTGTATGCTTCTCGACTACACGGAAGCGACCATTCTTCCAACGTCCACCCGTGTTGATACGCTTCTCCTGGACCGACCTGTCCTTCCTGATACGTTCAGTGCATCGAGCTAGCGTGAGTTGACCACTAGATCCTTTGCGGGCGGCGAGAGCATCGCAGAGAGCTTGTATATCGACAGGACACTTATCCTTTTTTGTCCTCTTCCAAAAGGAAATGTTACGGAGCTCCAACTCCTCCAAAGCTGGTACAAGCATCCGATCTGGACTTCGATTAGTGTGTCCACCTTGACCCTTTGCGCCTTCAGAAGTGGTGATATCCGTGGAGAGCACGGACGCAAGATCTGGCAGGTCTCCAGAGCTCAGCTTGAGGTACCGTAGGTCCTGAAGATGTCCCAACGCACTCCTCCAAATGGCAGGCGAGACTGGGGATTGATGACGTGAACGCTCTGAACATCCATCAGGGGCACGAAGGAAGAGATCTCGCCCGGGATGCAATCTAAACCGCTTCTCGTATCTAACACAGTCAAACGAACTCTGATTTTGAGAGGAGTGTTGTAACCCCAGTCCTGTTGTAACACGAGGTCGAGAGAATCGCAATCACGTTCCAATGAGCTGAACGTCACGGTGAGTACCTCCTTGTAGGGTCTAATGTTGATGACCAATGAACGAAATATTGGACTTGACAACGCCTGGGATGTTGATGTGCTGAATCTTTGTGCAAGAACCGAAAAGAGTGAGGCATAATCATCAAGGGATAAACCATGTTCAAAACCGCAGTCTAGCATGACCTCGATTTTCATTGGGATGTTTACGCAAGCTAGGAATGCAGTTACCGTTGAAAGTGGAGCAGCGATGAAGAGGCGAGAGAGACGGGGTAAATTGATTTTCTGGAAGGAATGGAACTCCGTACTAGAGAGGAAACCAGGAGTGCCAACAAGGGCATCTTCAAGGTATAGATGCCTCAGATCTTGCACGCAGCTTAATGTAGCCAGGAACTCTACCACGTTTTGCTGGAGATGAATAGGAACATGGTGGAGATTGAGAGTGGTCAAGGTGCTTGGGTTGAATGAATACCATGGCACTGGACATAGCGAAAGCTCGAGTGTACGGGCCGTAAACGACATCCCCTGCTGCAATATGTACCGCCTCGTCCGAGAGATCCTTGTCGCCCGACAAGCGGAGAGAAAGGCAAGCCCACCGTGAGGGCGTGACAATGCAATGATGTCCGATATTTTTCAGACGGCGTCCATCGGCGAGACAGAAGTCCATTGTGAATTGGCTTCGCGGCGTCTTGGAATGCCATTGGCATGCAAATTGGACTCAGTCCGATTCCTTCATCAGCGCAAGGACTTCCTGGTCAGGTTGCGAATACACGGAATCATATGTAGAACAAGACTCGTTAGCGTGTGCTGAAGATCGACGCAACGCTTGACACTGAAGTTGGCAAGCGGTACATGAATTACATGGTTCACGTCGGCTAGAATAATCAACGCATCGCAATAAACCCCACATTCATCGTCAGTCCACAAACATACGTCGAATGGTCATACAGAACACTCCATGAAAACCGTCAAATTACCACCACGCCTTGCGATGTTCAAGCAAGCATTGCAAACCCGACTCTTGTATTACCGACATCGAATGCGGTGTAGACACCTTGCAGGAAAACATCTCCAACAATCCAGAACGCTAGTCATGGGGAGCAGACGTTCGGCAGTCAGTAAGCATGGCAGGAAATAACACACAGAAAGGACTCACAACTGCCCAAGTCCTGCCCAACAAGGCCACTCAGGCAGTCCGACGAGCCAGACGAAACTGGTCCAAGGTTGAGGGCTTCAGCAGCGATCGGGAACGACTTGCCGCCAAAGGTAAGACTCATGCTCGGGAAAGAACTGCATGGGACTGTAGAGTGTCAACGCAAGCAAAAATGTACGGGATCATCCAAGCTTACAGGTATAGGAACCCTGACCGACACTCGGTGCAGCCTTGCCACCCAGGGTACTGTACAGCGTCGATACATCTGAGGGAATACCAACGATGAGGGTGGTACCAGTGTCGATGATGGCATCAACATTGGTCAGGATCGTTTTACCGTTACACTCGATGTTGTCCATGTTCACCTCCCAGTAACCCTGAAGGGCCATCGTTAGTGCATGTACACGGCCACCCGGCACTTTAGCTCACTTGCTGCGTTACGGGGGTATAGGTGAAACCGCCGGTGTACAGCGCAGAGTTCGATCCACCAATATATAACTCGGCTCCGGAAGAAGAAAGCTTGAAGGAAAACACTGGGTCAGACACAGACCCATCTGAGACGAGGGTCTGGAAGACGGGGCTAGCGTTATAATCCGAGATAGACTGAAAAGCCATCCCCATTAAACCGTCTGCAGGGAATTGAGAACTCTCGAACCCAGACGAATATGTGTTTGCAGCGCCAAGAGTCTGAGTTGTCGCCTACTTTGCTGTCAGGAATGAACATGATTCTGTTGGTAAGTTACACAGAACATACGGAGAAGCCGGCGATGGACACGGTATCGGTGTGTTGTTCACCTGAGACACTGGATCCATCTCCGTATGTGAGGGAAAATGATCGGCCTAGGTCTTGCGAAGTCGAAGAAGAGGAGGGGTCCCATAAAGTGTGACCACTGCAACTCGACCCACAGCCAGACCCTGGCAGGAAGAGGTCGCTATAGTCCAATTAAACAAAACGACTACTACGTGTCAAATAGCAGACACCTACCTAGAACCGGTATCGAAGTCGACTGCAGAAAATGTTAGAGTAGACATTCCAGGCGACACAACGAAAACTCACCAGTGAAGGATTTAGCAGGGGTTCCGACAGAAATAGAGCCGTACCAGAGCTGACTCTGGTCATCCGTTAAGTGGTCACCAGCCCCACGTCTTTCGACCCCTCCCACATCGGAAGGGTGCTTCCTCCCAGTGTTCTTCCTATAATTGGTGAAACCCCGACGGATCTTACTAAAAACGGGTGAGTGAATGCGATGTAACAATACATATAACGTACGCCTTGACCTCTGCGACATGAGATTTGAGTGCGTCAAAGTTGACGCTCTTGTCAGCGTTCACCAAGCTAGAACGTTTGGTGATCGGGATGGCCGTGCCGATCCTCTGCCCAGCGGGCTGAGGTGCTGCGGCGGTCAGGACAGCCAGCGCAACTATGGACGTCGCGAGAGTAAAGCGCATTCTGGAGTGATGGTTCTCAGAAAGGGAAGGGGAGAAGGGAATACCTGATGATTTTTGGTGTTAGGCTGCTCTCCTTTAATAGAGTGCCTATGACGCCCAAAGTGTGCAGTCCTTGCTCCCACCATGTGATGATAAAAGTCGGCAAAGGCTGCTCCACTTGCAGCGTGCGCAAGAATTGTGACGCTTGAGAAGACCAAAATTTTCACAGAAGAACGTTCTCAGTTCAAGACAGTAGCACGAGGCCACGCTTCCGTAAGTTGTGGCCAAGTCCCGATATAATCCCAGGCGCTCGCTGAATCCATGGTCATGAGTTGAGCACGTCCTCTAACTCGATAAGAAGTGACACATAAATTTCGTAATAGAAGAGACTTACGAGCAGGATCACCTAAGAGGTGATATGATCATATGGATGCCAAGCCGAGTACCACCAGGTCATGCGGGTTATCTGGAGACTGGCATCTGCAATAGCCCCGCGAGTGGCACCGGGTCGAGCTGTTAGCCGTGATGACTAAGCAAGCCACCGACTATTTGCCAACCCATCTGCTTGTTATTGTCATGACTGACTGCACTGCCCACTGTAGGTTTCAGCGGTGTTCTAACGTCAAACCCGAACCGCTTCGAGTCTTTCGATGGACCTGGCTAGCATATACATCACGGTAGTTCCAAGTCAAGGGTTGGTGAAGAGTTCCACCCCGAATTCAGCACGCACCATAGGTTCTGATGATGGCCATCTACTATACTTTGATCGTACACAGTGTTATGAAGCCAAATTTCGAATTGTGATGCGGAGTATTGAGGACGCATTGAGGACACTTGGAAGGGTCGTGCATGCATGTGATGTGTCTGAAAGTTACAAGGCCAGGACAGAATCGACATTGAACGCTTTGGATGTGGAGGAGGCTTTAGCCATAAATGTTCATGAGAGGATTTCTGTCAACAAAGCCGGAGGAATGAGTAGTATGTCAGCGCATATGCAACACCACAACCGCAGGTAAGTTGAGACCAGTGGTACTGGCAACCGGGCCACTGGCACTCCAAGTTGAGGGTCAAAGTTTTAAGAATTGGCAATGGGGAATGATTCGCCGCCAAATTATCTGACCCGTAGGAATTGCACGGAACCGTGCGGTCGCGGAAATGAAGCGAATGCAGACATGCACGATGGTCTACAATGCGTAACTTATGGAGTATATACACGTGCATGTAAAGCGTAGCTCGACATCACCAACTTGGTGGCAGCTTGGAAGTGGGAAGTAGAGCCTACCGACTAGCACCACCCCGTTAAAATTACTAGGTATAATTTACCATAAACAAAACCAGGGTTCCAAAAAATATACGATGACTCTATTCCATCATGATCACCACCACCGTATCTCTGACCAGAGCAATGGGCCAAACACGACACACGCTGTCCAAAACTACAGGTCGATTCCACGTCAGTCGAACAGAGTAGCTAGGGAAATGATAAACAACTGACCACTTTCACACTCTTGATCAAGAGGAAGGGGTACTCCCATACAGGTGGGGCTACAAGCGTAGGTTTAACTTCGCCGTTCGAGTTATTGACGGGTCGAGGTTGAGTAAACATGACCCATATCGAGTAAAACGCCACTTTGTAGAAGTGGTAGAATAGTAGCGCCGGAGAAGGAGCGATGCTAAGAGCGATGAGTTCAATAGTCGATTTCTAGATGCCAATAGCTTACCCAGACAGAAGGGATACGGGACCACGGATACAGTCGCCGCCGCACTCAAAGTATTTGAAACAGCCATTCTGAAGCACCGAAAGGTATTCACCTGTGCCACAATGCGTCTCCGTGTCAGACGAATCATCATGAGAGTACATACCATCCGCGCCAAAGAGGTCGTACAATGCGACACTGAGGATGTTGATCGTTGATGCCATTGGTTTGCGAGCCCAGTGCCAGCGAACAAGTATGTCAGAGACTTGATCCCAATTGCTGTAATTTCCAACTTCGGCTAGCATCTGTGCCAATAAAACTACGTCGTTTAGAGCAACAGTCATTCCGCCACCTGTAAGGGGATGTCGCATGTTCCAAGAATCACCGAGAAGGAAAACGCCTTCTTTAGTGTATTTCCTGCCTTGTTCTACGGCAGGTAGGAATGAATTTGGCATGCGACGCAAGCGATCTCTGTCTAGCGCTTCATGGGCAGCTACATGCAGTGATGTAGGGAGCTGAGGAACGACATTTCTAAGGATATGTCCCTGAAGGGTATATAAGCGAAAAGCGTCACACAAGAGAAGGACACCTTACCTTGAGGTCAGACGGAAGTGGATGTTTGACATCTACTAGCATGCGGGTATCGTGTTCTGATATCTGGTACAAGAGGACAGGTCCGTGCCCTCTGATGAGAGCCACAGTGCCATGTTGAGGCATCGGCAGTTGTACATTTTTCAGGATAGCGCCAACGAAGTAGCTTCGTGTCGACGACTGACGGGCAGACTTGCCCATAACTGCGTTTCTGAAATTCGAGAAGCATCCATCCGCAATGATGACCATATCTGCAAAAAATGGTTCCTTTTCTTGTCTGGAGCCATCTCCACGAGGAGATGAACGCGTAGCACGAACGCCTAGCACTCGTTTTGTATGTTCGCATTCAATGAGTTCGTTCACTGTAGCTTCGATCACGTCCACGCCTTGTGCGCGCTTGGCGTACTCTCGCAAGCGCATGATAAACCTGCCATGGTGAAAACTGCGACCCTGTCGACCGTCTGGATAAGGAATATGAACGAGACGACCTGAATGTACGACGCAATAACCGCCCTCCGGAATAGCATCGATCTCCTCCAACGCGCCCTCCATGTCAAGTTTCTGCAGAGCAGCGACACCGGCAGGCTGCAACAACTCGCCGACTATACGGTCCGGTTCGGAAAGGGAACGTTCCAGTAACGCGACACGGATGGGAGAAGCGCGTGATTTCGAGGTTATGGTAGGGAGGGCGTGAGCAAGAGCTGAGCCTGCGACGCCGGCACCGACGATGAGGATGTCGTAGTGGTTCATTTCCATTTTTTCTGGCGGTCGTCGCAGAAATGATGGTCGGTCGTCGACTTGAAAGTGGACCGAAGAGAACTCTATGTAATTGCTGACTCAGCAATTTAAAATATAAAGTGGGCTCACTTTCGGTTTGTTTTTAAAAGAAACCGTCAGCAGAACGCTGTACTACTCGTACTAACTTCCAGTTCACGCTTGGATAAGTTGAAGAACTTACCGGTCCAAATTTATTGAGCGAGAGACGTTTCGCTGGCTACTTTCAAGTGTCGCTGACATAAGAAGTTGCGCACTACCACCACTACTGCATAGTGGTATGTATGACTCAAGTTCAACAATTGACAGTTGATTCGACTCGCGACGGCAGCGACGCAGCAAGTTGTATTGAATCTAAGCTGTTCAAGCTAGTCAACCACTCCGGCTGCGCGGACAATTGACCTGGCTCGAGACATGGCAGCCCCACTACTCGCATTTCACAAGGAAATCCTGGAAGAAATCCATGACCCGTCCACGAGCGACCTCCTCATCCTCGCTCGCGGTCTCGGGCTACGGCGTATAATATGTACCCTCATGAAGATTTATGATTCTCCACAGAACTTGGTTCTCCTCGTGAATGCCGCGCCAGAAGAAGAGGTTGCTATCGGCGAAGAGCTCGGTATCATGGGCTGTCGAAAGCCTGGTTTGCGTATCGTCGGTTATGAAATAGGTAAACGAGATAGGTTGGCCCTTTGTTTCATCACTCCTTAGGTGTAATGTATTCACATCCGCCAAGACAGGATCTATACAAGAAAGGTGGCCTCATTTCAGTGACATCCCGAATATTAGTCGTCGATATGTTGCAGGCTGACATGCCCACCGAGCTCATCACTGGTATCATCGTCCTGCACGCCGAAAGGTAGGCTTTCATTCGCGTCAAGGCAGTATAACTCTGAACGTGCTTCTTCAGAGTTACGGCTCTTGCATTGGAAGCCTTCATTGTTCGACTGTATCGCGAAAAGAACACGACCGGTTTTCTAAAGGCGTTTTCTGAACAGCCTGAATTCATCACCAGCGGGTTGTCGCCCCTGAAAAATATCATGAAGGAACTCCAGTTGCGGAGCGTTCACATTTATCCCCGGTCAGTCACCTGAACAAGAAGAGAGTGACCTCCTCATCTTCAGTGATTAGGTTTCATCAGTCTATCAAAAACACGCTCGAGAGTCGCAAAGCTGACGTCGTCGAGCTGTATCAGCACTTGACGGAAAACATGTTAGCCATCCACCATGCGATAGTGCAGTGCATGACTATAACCCTCTCTGAATTAAAGCGCTCGAATACATCGGTGGGGTCTCTTGTTACATTATGTTCCGACAATGCTGATCCTGTACTCCAGCTCGACCTCGACGACCTCACCGTTGAAAATGCTTACTTCAAGTCATTCGATGCGGTCGTGCGGAGGCAGCTTGATCCTGTGTGGCACAAGGTTGGACCCAGAACCAAGCAGTTGGTCAGCGATCTTGCGACACTAAGACGTCTCCTAACGTGCGTGTTCCCTTGCGATGAGGCTGTTCGCCATTGATTGTGTCTCAATATAGCTTCCTGCTATCCTACGACGCTTTAGGGTTCTATGCATACCTCGAGACGCTGGCAGCCTCTAACACGATTACTGCAGCGGGCACTGCGCGACAAAACCAATCTCCGTGGATGCTTACGGACGCTGCCAACATTATTTTTCAGACTGCAAAACGACGATGTTATACCCTTTCAAGAACCAACGCTGATCGCCCAGCCGCCGTGATTGACCTTGTGGATGACGAAGACGCATGGGACGCGTTGGATGATATGGAAGGTCATGGAGTACGGCCACCAACAAAACCCACGAAACCCTGGATCCCCGATGGCATGGACCCCGTTCTCGAGGAACTTCCGAAATGGGATCTACTGGCAGACGTCCTGCATGAGATCGAAGAAGAGGTTATGAGGCAAGAGTCGCTTTCATCGCGTAACCCTTTCTCTATTCTTGACACGTTATGATGGTGACACGACCCTTTTAGACGGTCGCGGTTCAAATACTGTTTTGGTCATGACATCCTCCCCTCAATCCTCTGCTCTGGTCAGTGAGTTCTTGTCGAAGATGGATATTGATGCCCCGAAAGGCGAACGGGGGAGGAAGATGATGGAACTCAAGCTGCGTCGTTACCTATACTGGAAGGGAAGACTGGCGAACCAGAAGGACGACAAGGGTGGGACACCGGTGCAAACCGAGAAACCTGCCCCTCAGGTTTCTGGTAGTACTGGTTCCGCAGGAGTCAGCGAGGCACTGCAGAAGAAGGATAGAGAGAGAGCAGGCAGGAGTGCGAATCGACGAAGAGTCCGTGGTGGTGCCCCGTCATCCACGGCACCGAGTAAACCCAAGGAGGGTTCCAAACCAGAGGAGGTAATCGTGTTGGATGACGGCGAAGAGATTGCGATATTGTAAGATTTCTCCCGTTTTACCGCTCATCTTTGTATCTCAGTATTTTGTTGATCCAGCCTCGCAGCACAGAGTACGTCGACGACGAACGACCTGACGGTGCCTGAAGGAGATATGGAACTGCTTGAGGGAATGCTCGCCAGTCAATTCGACGCCGACTTCGACATGCACTATGGTATACTTCCGCCTCAACAGACAGTGATCGTACGGTCCTACTCGGATGACACGGATGACCAAGTCTTGGCAGAGATACAACCCAAGTTTGTTGTGATGTTCGAGCCTAGCCTGGAGTTTGTCCGTCGTATCGAAGTGTACCGCAATTCGAGTCCAGGCTTGGGTGTGAGAGTCTACTTTATGGTGTATCAGCTGAGTTGCGAGGAGCACAAGTATTTGGCGGGGCTCAGGCGTGAAAAGGAGTCCTTTGAACGTCTCATCAAAGAACGCGGCGTGCGTCTTTTCATTTATGTACAGACCGTTTCCCTACTCACCCTTCCCATGCAGTCGATGCTGCTTCCAATCTACGAGGATAAAAGACTTGGGAGTAAAACTGGAGAACAGATCATCAAGTCGATCAGTTCGCGTCTAGCAGGTGGGCGAAAGGAGCTGAGCACACAGGCATCCCAGGTTTGTTGGCTCCGTCCTTGACAATCAACCCGAAACTGATTTGCGTGTGAGGTCATCGTCGACATGCGTGAGTTCCGGTCGACCCTCCCGTCGTTATTGCACGCATCAGGTCTCTTGGTTATTCCTGCGACGCTGACTGTTGGCGATTACGTTCTTACGCCGGATATCTGTGTTGAACGGAAGAGCATACCGGACCTGATTTCGAGTTTCAATAGTGGGCGGTTGTAAGTCGTTGCTCTGCGCAACTGCACCTCCACGTTGCTGCTAACCTGACCTGTACAAAGGTACACACAATGTGAACTCATGTCAGTTCACTACAAGCAGCCCGTCCTGCTCATCGAATTTGAAGAAAACAAGGCATTCTCGCTCGAGGTTCGTCCTTTTCATCCGTCCCTGCCTGCATGAGCCAACTATCACCTCCAGACAATCTCATTGGCCAAGCCGTGTGCCAAACAGTCGGCCAAGCACCCATCTAAGAAGGGCGGTACATCTACGGAATCCGACCGAGCGCCGCCCTCGATTCAGTCTAAAATCGTCTTGCTCACGCTTCACTTTCCCCGCGTACGCATCATCTGGTCTTCCTCGCCTTACGCAACGACAGACATCTTCAGCGATCTCAAAGCGCACAATCCCGAGCCTGACCCTTCTCGAGCAATCGCGATCGGGGCGGAAGAGGATCCAGATGTGGGTGCAGGGGTCAACGCGGCTGCAGAAGAGCTTTTGCGGTGTATACCGGGCGTAACGGCCAAGAACGTCAAGTACGTGATGAATAAGGTAAGGAGCGTACGTGAGCTGTGTGAGTTGGGGAGAGAGGGGGTACAGGGGATATTGGGTGTTGAACCTGGGAAGCTATGTTGGGAATTTATGCATCGAGGAGAACGAGGGAGGCATACTAGTGGGTCATGAGTTGATGTACTGGGTGTGACGGTTGGTTTGTTAAAAGAAGTCCACGTCACCCCGTTGGGGACAAGTTCTAAATTGATCGATGATCCGGAATCCTTCGAGCTGTGGCCAATAAAGATGCATCCCCGATCGATAGCCAATCGTAGCGCGTATAAGCACAGTGGCGTCAATGTGTACATGGACAGGTGCAGATCCAGTCTCCGATTACGTGCGGCGCCAACAGCTCTGGTAAGCGAAAAGAAGTAAAAATGTGTATCCATTTGATGCACAAGAACTCGTGAGATGATCGACAACAACATCATTTATGTGGATGTAGTCGTAAAAGAGCGGGATGTCTTCTTTTAGGCCATCCCCACGAGACTGGAAAGCGTTCAAAACTGAGGCGAACCAGGAAAATGACACGGTTCGTACCGTCAGACCTGAACACTGTTTCTTCTTGTAGAGTAGCGACACGTGGTTGAGAAACACGGACCTACTTATTGCGTTCGATTGTAACCAACGTGCCAAATCCCTCTAAGCATTCATACTTGATCAGGGTCTCATCCAGATTTCTCTATCGAATATTTAGTAGAAGCGTGGGATGAACGATATTGATACCTACACCGATGTACACGTATCATGACTCAATATCGAAGGATCGAGTTCACCAAGGGGATTATTCAAGTCGAGCTGAGAGTGGACATCTTCCGAGTCTCGTTCGAGGTACAGCACATTGAGAACCTGGTTTACCGTGTAATGAGTCGCAAAAGACAGGCCAATGTGCGCACATACTTTTCATGTGGCTCTTCGTCCCTGGGGGTGTTGCGAACGATAAAGTCATTGAACAAAAACAAGGGACCATTGAGGTGCAGTTGGTACTAAAACGAAATTAGACGCGAACAGGTGTTGGGGAGAGACAAACAACATGACCTGCCTCTCACGATCGCAACTAGGTACGAATCCTTTACTTTCGTCATATCACAGACAATAGCCTAGAGACAAGATCACCCGTTAACATTCGACGCACGGATAACAGTGACTGCGTATGCGTACCCGAAGCAGGTACGTTCACTGTTGGAGACAAGGACATCCCACACCTCGTACCCGCCCAATACCTCATTGTCGTCGTTATGTGCGCTGGACCAACCGCTAGTATAGGCGGGAGCTCTGCACTCAGGATCAAGCGGCGAGAGGCTCGAGGCAGAGCAACTCAGCATTCACGATGGTAAATAGTGACCCGGGAGAGAAGAGACGTGACACCTATTTCGTCAGCTACATGCATCCTGTTCTCTGCTTCTCTGACGGCCTCGCAGCTCTCAACAATCGTCCAGTGGCGGCTGCGGGCGAAAAGGTCGCGTTTGAGTTATGAACGGAGACGAAGACACTGGAATTGTGAAGGAAAGAGTTGTCTTCTGCTGAGATGGTGGAGATGATGGAGTGACTCACAAAACATAGTCCTTCACCAAGTTCGCGATATCGGTCTTTTTCGGATAAAGCGAGTAGGGACTAGCTAGGCGTCAGGCAAATTAGTGCCAAGGTTGTCATTGACCTCCACACATGGCCAACCTCTCCACTCCAGCTCAATGAACGACTGGCAATGGGTACTGTTTGAACCGTCCATCCAAATCCAAGACCGTGTTCAATAGGGTACGGGCGAAAACTCAACAGGCACGTTAATAACTTGTTAAAAATGCATATGCAGACGGTGGATTATTAACAGGCAGTTAATAAACCCGGATCACGTGGGTTTCTGACATCACGTGACTGCGTGAACCAGCCTATTTGCATCGCTGTTTTCTACCAATCCCAAGCACTATGTGTATCATCCAGTTCATCAGCATCGCTGTGCGCATTGTCGTCCATTGGTTTGTCGAAATCTGAAACTTCACCCTGCTCGAGGACCTGAGTTGCCACTGTTGCTCTTAAGTCAAAGTCGCCTTCCATGTCAAAGCATGGCTCAGCTTCTCGTCCCTGAGACTGGACACTGCTGTCTGTTTCATCGAGCCATGTCTGTGTGTCCTCCTCTCCGAGCTCCTCCATTCCATCAACATCATCAGCCACTAGGTAACTGCCATCAGTTTTGTGGCTGATTGTTGGCTCAGAGGACTGTTTGTTCGAGTCTGGCTTCAAAAGTGAATCAAGGTCATAGAATGTAACAGTCGGATGTTCTCGTGTATCAGTGAAACGCTGTTGTATCGTGAGGGAATAAAATACTCTAATAATACATTTACTCACTTTCGGATTGTACATATGCCATTGTCGTATCTGAGTCATGTCGACAAGAGTCCGAACTTGTTGTCGACTGTGTGCTGCAGAATTCATCTTGGTAAAGACAGACATTGTACGCTCTTCCGGCATTGAATTAGGCTTGATTGAGAAGAGCTTCTCGCTGATACACTGACAAAGATGACTCTATGATAAGCATCTGAAGTCCAGCACCAAGGAAAGAAACCTTACTGCGAGAACTGCACTATCACCATTCAATGTAAGGTTTTGCCAATATGACAGTGTGCTCTGCCGCTCCCCAATGGGCATTTCAAAAGGATATACCCCCTTTACATACCGCTCGAATTGACGAATGAATGCAGATCGGACATCGGCAGCAGGCATCCCTTTCAAAGTTGGATTGCACTGTGCCCGCCACTCAGATTTGAGAACCTGTTTCAGGTACTTGATGACATGTGAACATGTTGGAGATTGCATCCAACAATCATAGTCAGGTATCTTTGTTCCGGATGTGAGGGGTGGCACCTTGACAGTAATTGCCAGTGGATTGAGGTTTGGACAGCTTTGCAAGAACACAGTTTGAATATAACCTATCATAAAAAATGAGGTATCATGCTTACTTTGAATTAGCATATGACTACTTACGGGGTTTGAGTGCAAAAGCTGCTAGATAGCAGTCTGCTGGACCATCTTGAAGCTGCTCACGAAACCGAGCATTGACAACCCGATAAATTTGGCCAGCCTCATTCCCAGAGAACCCATTCACAGGATCATCAAGGACTTGCTTCATACTATCGCAAATTGCAATCCAATATTTGTATACATCAGCAGGGCTGGTTTGGGTAGACTCTAGGCAAACAATAGACTTAGCAATGGCTGACTCGACTTGAATAAAGCGGTTGAGGTTAATTTCAAAGGTCAGGCCAATCATGCTTCCTGATCGGAACAAATTTGCAAGCGTAGCTTTCTAAAGCCCCCCAAAAATATGAGACAAACATAAGGAACATTCTAAGAAGCAAGGATCTCGATGAGAACAAAATACCTTTGCTGGAAACTTGAATGATTTGCCATTTACAATTTCATGGAAGGCAGGAAGACACCGTTGCAGTGATATTGCTGCAGTACAGATTGTAGCGAAGCGTGTCTTTCCAATGCCCTCAAGTCCGCGTGAGATACCTAGTCTACTGCGTGCAGCCCCTAGGGCATCCGCTGCATGGCTTGATTTTTGAAAGAAAGTAATGATGGCATGAAGGTCTTTGATTAGCTGATGTAGATTAGTATGTAGGCTAACTCTGATGACGCCATGGGTAGTAGCTCACCTCGCTAAACATGTCAAGCTTGGCAAGATCTTTTGCAAGAAGGTTAAGATGGTGACAAACGTCTGACATTGGAATGCAAGTTGTCACTTCTTGTGAAACAAGTTGACAGGCCAGGCGTGTATTTCCTGTGTTATCCGAGGTAATTCCAGAGAAGCGATGTCGTCGAACAAGGTCCATGTTTCTAAGAAGCATCTGTGCAAGATAGTCCCCTGTATGTGAAGTGTCGGATGAGTCTTCACCTTCAATAAGAAAGCTGTGACCATCTGCTGTCATGAAATGCACCATATAGACTGATCTAGTCCCCTTGGTAGTCCCGCCATCAAATGAAACTGTGAGGTGATGTTGTGTATGGAGATACTCCAAGCTAAGTCCACGAACGCGAGCAGCCTCAGCTGGGATATGTGCATCAACAACAACTGTGCTACATGCAGGCTTGTATGCAGTATTGGCAACCAAAAATATATCTTTCCACTCAGGATAGTCGACAAGGGTTGGTGGTAGTGCCGCGACACAGAGTAGCTTGATGATCGCAAGGTCAAGTCTTCTCTTTAGTACAGCGGAACCTTCTTTGCCAAACTGCTCCTTGATCATAGTCTTCTTCGTCCCTCCTGCCTCACTTTCCTTGCCTACCAAACCTGAGGCATGCTCCAATGCCTCTAACATGGCACCGGGACTCTCATCCGCGAGTAGTACATTTGCCTCCTGCTGGAGCATAGATGGAAGACGATGACAACCAGCCGCATGCTTCAGGATGTGCTTTCGGTTGGCTGGTGCTGCGAGACTGTATCGACAATCCTTGCCAATGCACCGGTACCGTAGCTTTTTGGGTTGGTTGGGGGGATGACACAGTTGCATTACTTTATCGAGTAGTGACGTGTGAGGCCGGCCTTGAGCTTTACCCAGAGCTGGCTTCTTTTTGATAGGGTGCACATCAATGAGTTCGCCATCAAAGATTTCCATGTTGTCGGCACTGGCAGCGGGTTCATCAAGCGTCTGTTAAAAGCAAATTAATGGTGACGATAGAAAATAAACCAGATAACCTACTCTCTTTCGCTTTTTAGATTTTTCAGATGGGCCAGGCTTTTTACCAGCGGGATTGTGGTGTAGCAATAATGATGAACAGGGGGACACTTGGGACGATTCTCCAGGGTTACCGTCTTCCAAGAGAGGGGGTCTTGACTTGGTCAATAACCCTTCGATTGTGGGCGTACACTTGTTTCCCACTCTCATTTGCTAGTTTAAAACATGAAAATATGAGGGACGCAATAATAAATTGAACTCACATGTGCATTGATAATCATGTTACCCCAGCGCAGCCGAGTGAGATCAAGGTCGGCAGGATGTGGCGGAAGTAATGGATGGATGTTGGGATGGATGTGGTGCATCAATGCATTTGCGGCAAGCAATCCGCAAGAGTATGAGTCGATCTGTGCCGTAATGGCAAGCAATGTCCAAGTGAATGGCGAGGTGAAGTAATGGGCAAGCCACCATTCAATTGTGTCCTTGAGGTCAGCGGGAACGGCTTGTTGCATGGAGTCGCCATAGGAGATGTGGAGCTTCGTAGAATCGATTGCAATCCCTGTCCAATGGTTGCCTTGGACATGAGATAGAAAGCACATCGTATGGGGGTTGTTGGCGAGAAGGGTACCGGCGCTCTCTAGAGATGAAGCGATAGAGTGTTGTGCATGGCCCTGTAAATGAGACTTGTGGGCGGTGCGAACCAGAGCACAGAAGTATGTGCTCCGGATCCCGTACTTGAGTTCAATGGTGGGGTTGACAATTTTGACCTGCTCATACATAATGTCCGGCATGGCATTGAGGTTTGATCCGCTCAGCCATTCACACGAAGCAAATTGGCCCAACTCCTGAATGGGAGTCCAGTCCTTGAACCTGTCGACCGCCACTGTACCGCACCATGCAAGCACGTCCATGTGAGCTTGGAAGGTTGTTGTTTCATGAAGACCGGGTGCGAGATGGGAGAGGTAGCATTGCACATTGCCCCATCTGATCTGGCTACAACGGAACTCTGAAATCGCCCGCCAGAATGGTAATATCCAGAAGGGGAACCGATGGGAATCATCCGTATGCGTGTAGATGAGCGATCGACTCCCATTTACCCACATGCTTTCTGCTACCCTGGAAAGCTTGTGTATGATAACGGCGGGTGGGGGCGGGAGGGTCTTGAGTAGAGCAACAAGGCTGGATACGGTAGTGCCGTCTGGTGGAAGTGTAGCGAAGTATCCCTCCGGCTTGGAGCTAGACTCCGAGGTACATAATGGAAGAGGGAAGTTGATGAATTTTGTGAGCGAGAGTTGTTCAGGTGGAAACAACTTCTCCCGTATGGCAGGAGGGATGATTGTTGGACATTCCGTGCAGTCCGTTGTAGTGGATTGGTCCAGAAGCTCGGGTGGAGGACTTGGCGGCATGGACAGCTTAGGAGACTGAGGGTTGGACATGACCATGGCACGATGGGAGAATGAGTTGAAAATTTCCGTGCCTCGGAGAGTGGAAGTTGGAATAAACTCAGGTCATATTCTGGATAAGCTTTGCGGTACATTGTGAGCCCACACTACAGAGAGTTAACCACAAACGAAGTTGCAAGTCTGCTGGAGCCGGACTCTGCTCACTGCGAGGGTATCACGTGACTGTTAATAACTTCCCGAGAACTCGCTGAGCAGACCCCTGTGTTAATAACTGTTAATAACTAGTTATTAACTTGCTAAAAATAATTATGTTATTAACAAAAGGGTTTTCGCCCGTACCCTAGTGTTCAAGCGCTCAAGAACACCCAACACGTGTCTAAGAGCCTGGATGGGAAGCACACCCTCCGGACCAAAACCCAGGTTTAGGTTCTGGTCTTTTTTCTTTGCAGGCCAAGCCGAGATGCCAAACAGCAGTGCCGAGATGCCATTTCAGTGTAGCTCAGCACTGTCAACAGCAATGCTTCCGAAGACACGTTGCTACCTCTCATTGCCCTCAACGCCCCCAATGGCTCCCTCACGAAAGTCGAATCGAGGCTCTCCTCGTCAAGGAAAAGGAAAAGGAAAACAGAGAGCCACAGATTCCACGGACGATACAGCACCCTCCACTACTGATGGGAGCCAATCAGCAGCAAAACCTGAGCCTTCTGGCACTTCCCTATCTATGCACTGGACCATTGAAGATGAAGACACCCTCATTGAGCTGGTGTTAGAAAAGAAAGTGATGATGGGGAGTAATGGTTCCTTCAGGGGCTTGTTTTGGAGTGAAGTGGCTAGCAACTTCCCTGATCCCTGTCATGGGAAGCCCAAGACAGCAGACAGCTGCAAGGAAAAATGGAAGTGGGTAAGTGATCTATTATTCTATCTGGCTATACCACTCAGGATCAGAATGTCCATAGATGAAGAACATATATGACGTCGTCGACAAGATCGTGCATACATCAGGACTGCACTACTCTCTGAATGAAGGGACAAAGTACAGGCCGGAATGCCTTCATGTGTGGGAAACATTTATAAGTGTACATACTTGTTTTGTATCATCTGTTGTTGTCTACTAACAATGTGCTTGATTGTTGACAGCAAAACAAGGGTGCGCAGCGGTTCAAAAAGAAGGGCTGGATCCACTATGACAAAATGTGTCTACTGCTACCGTCAAAGCAGACCGGCAAAGCCAAGTTTACTGTTCAAGTTGAGCAGAGCACCCCCACCCTGGCCATCCCGAGCACTTCACAGCTGTCCATTTCATCCCCATCACTTGCCACTCATCAAAGTGCGAGCACCAACTCACACCCTGTCACTCTACAATATCCCAAAGCCGAAATGAATGCGCTCAAATTGGGGCCGAATGACTCTATGGTATCAACTGCTATGTGGAGGGAATCTAATACAACTTCACATGCGTCTTCCCTGCTGTCCTTGGCTTTTCAGCCACCTTCCATCCCTTCTTCATGCATTAACTCTACTATGAGCTCAGTCCGGCCATTGTCAAGCATCTCTGCTTGTGTAGCATCAAAGAAACGTAAGGCCGACGATGATGACATATCCATGACAGGACCAGCTTTGGGATCTGTCATGAGTGGTATATCTAGAGTGTCTTCCAGTCGGAAACGGCAGCACACTTCCACCACATCTTGAGATATCACCTCTCTTCGGGAAGACATCAGCACGCTGCAGTCATCTTTTCATACCAACGCTCAATTCATGGAACGCATGATTCATTCAAATGCGCCAAGAGTAGCTAGTACCTCAAACCCGTTGTCTCAACCAGAAGCCATGGGAGAAAAAAAGAACAGAGCAAGATCGCTGCTACTGGACCACAAGCAGAACTTCCTTTCAACCAACGAGATGATTGTTATGCTTGACGTTTTGGGGAAGAACAATGATTATGTTGAGACGTACCTTTTGCTTGCGACATCGCAAGCAAGCACAGATGAGCTTCAGAAGCAGTGGTTGAAAAAATGGCTTGCTGAGGCTAGTACAAATACAACATAGCTGTTCTGCAGTGTGCGCTGTAGTATTTATTGTCATGTACACTACTGTTTGCTAGTCCTATGGTGAATGTATTGCTTGTGGTCCTCCCAAAGAGTTTCGGCGATCTCTTCCCGCTTACCCGCCATCTCGTTGCGTTCTTGCGGTGTAATAAAACCACTTGCTGTGTCACCATAATCTGCTGTTTCATCAACTGGGATCCCTGTCGATCCCTCCTCCACTGCACCTTGTTCTGCTTCACGGTCTCTCAAATTGTCAGGATTGTGTTTTCAGATGATGTTGTGGATGCAACAGAGAGCGGGGGGGATGCGGGCCTGAATATCCATGCTAAATTTGGGGGGTATTACAAGTATTTGAAACTGCCACTTGAGTACACTGATAATACGCTCAACAACATTGCGGAGTTGGGCATGACATAGATTAAAATACTCACGAGCATTTGCAGGCCTGTAGAAATGATGAATGGTGAAATGCTGTGGCCAAGAATTCCACATACCTCATTCATGTGCGGTCCCATTCGGGTAAATGGTATCGGAGACCGCGGTATGGGACAAGTAGTTGAGGACAGATTGGATAACTGGCATCAGCAAGATAGTACTTTCCAGTAGGTATTGTGAAGTTTGTCATGCGAGCATCATGGTAAATGGAAGTGTCCGGGGTGGACCCTTCCCACCCGCTGAGGACGTACATGAATTTGAGGTCGAAATTGCAGTAAAAGAGGCAATTCTGTGAATGAAATCCTTTGCAGTTGTGGGTGGCTTCCCTTTCTGCCGCTGAAGGGGTACATGCAATGTGGGTCCCATTGATTGCACCGATTGCATCTTTGAAAAAGGGGTATACCATAGGATCATCTGTGATGCAAGACGGCATCAGGTCATCTGCGCGGGGTAATTTGACATATTTGTTGTATATTCCAGGTGATGAGAAAGCGTCTAGCATCTTGCGTAAATATCTATGAGCAATGGTTAGTACTCTTCGAGTAAGATGAGAAGCAGGAAGTGCTTACTTTGATATCGTGTCATTTGAACACTGAAAGCGTTCCCCAACATGCCTGCACAAGAGGCCAGTTACACAGGTATATAGGAAAATACTGAGTTGCTCCTCCAGCATGACATGTCTGGAGTCAGTGTACCCTTGAGATGATAGCTCACGAATGAGCTGGTGGAAGACATCCTTCTGGACACCAAGCTCATTGTGGATATGATCGGGATGGCCAGCGAGAAGTTCTAGTATCCACATCCGGCCAGTCAATATGGAGGTGTGGTAAGGAATGGGCTGTGCTCTAAGGCTAGTTGTGGCAACCATGTCAGCGATGAGGAGGATTGATTTCATGAGGATTGTGCTCATTTGCTGATTTTGAAGGACTAGAAGGTTTAAGAACTGAGAGGTATTGTCATTGTCGTCATCCTGGAAGCCAGAATCATCATGGAATGTGGTGCTTTCCTCATCAATGTCAAGCATTTGTGAGCATCATTATCGATGATAGATTGTCTCAAGATCTAGTACTCAGAAGACTTGAGGCTCCACTTGAACTTCCAGCTTACACAAGTTGGGTTTTCATGAAAACCTTGCACCGGGTTCTACTACCGTCTAGGCTCTAAAGGACTGAGAAGATAAGGCCATTCAATGACTTTCAAAAGGCGCTTGTTGTTCGCTCCTCCCCCACCCTCTGTTCTTCAACCACCCCACCGTACCAAGGCATGTCCATCAATAACCCCGCCTCACCAAGCACCCTCGATTCAACCCTTTATGCATCAGGTGTGGACTTTCTCCACCCACTAACACAGACCACAAGCGACTCATCCCTGCTAGCCATCGATATCAGTCTCATGAAAGATTCCCATAAAACAATTGAATCCATCAAAGTGAAGAAGAACGGCGAGTCGGTTAAGGATGTTCTAAACCCTTTGTGTGTAAATGGTGTATATTGAATGGGGTTCTCTCCCCTTCTGTAAGATATCCCATGTAGGTGCATGCCTGCGTAGTGCATTGACCACTAGCCTTCTTCAGTGTCCTCGAACCTCAAGAACACATTTCTGTATCGATCAACTGCATGGCATCGGCAACGCAAGTAACAGAAGACATCCCCATTGATATCAGTCTACGTGACATTGAACATATGCATCATGAACAAGGCATAACGTGTGGGTTATTATATTACACTTTCGGCGTGTGACACTGAATTTCTCGCTTTTGTCGACAGTGTATTGGAAAAAGGAAAGAGATGTTGAAGCCATGGTCACCGGCCACCACTCAGTATGTGGTGTACCAAGTATTTACACTCGTCCTACACATTTAGCCAGTTGCTTTCCACTACAACTTTGATCATCCAGTCTTGTGCACAGTGGGTTGCATCTCTCATATGCTTTCTTGTATGCTAAGGGTTGACACTAGATTCCGACTTCTGATCATCAGGAATGTAATTACCAGGTCTCCTCAGTAGTGGAAATGAGCTCATCTTGTTCTAGTCCGGCATTGGCAAATCTTCTTTACTTTACAAAGTGTTTGGCATTGGGGGCATTGTGAGTAAATCGACCAAATCATGTGCTGATCCCTCAACTCTTGCTCCCCTTTAAGCACACCTCACAGACCGCACATGGTGCTGCTGACATCAACCGGGAGTTTATTGCTATGACAAATGATTGATTCGTGGTACATGACAGCCTCAGGTTCAAGTCTGGTGATGATCAAAACATGGGGATAGTGAAAGGTTTCGTCGTCAGAAGAACAGCCATGCCTCAGCTCAAGGATCAGCTTCACATGGTCTGGTAAGGATGTTTTCATGCATCAATTCATTTCCTTGACAAGGATGCAGGCTCTGCCTTGAGACACCCTATGCCGGTGGTCATTTGCTTGAGGGAGGTGCAGAAGAATTCCTACACCGTTGGACAGAAGTTCTGGGTAAAAGTGCGTCGTTTTGCTGTGTTATAGTCAGATGGCCCATGAATACTCTGTAGTTCCCCTCATTGTGGTTCTCACCAAGGCGGATCAGCTAGATGTTCAGCTGATGATTGACCCACCAGAAGACAATGATGAGGAACAGTACAAGTCAAGGTATCTGGACAAACATTGTGTTAAACCTCTCCACAAAGCAGCAGGAAGTGATGTTATGCACATCACTGTTTCCGGTATGTCGCATTGGTGTCGCTGCCATTTGATGCATCATGTTCATGGTGATTTAGTGGAAGATGGTTATTCCGAGTCTCTTTCCAATCTCGTCAGGGCTACAGACAAGAATATGGCTGAATATCATGTGGACGAAGCGCCGTGGGTCGTTGCATCCATCGCTCAACGTGTAAGCATGAAGGATAAAATTGAGTTATCAATAGTGTATGTGTCTTTTGGTATCTCTTCCTGTAACGACCCTTGGTCTTCAATGTAACAACCCTTGTTCTGACTATACCTTACAAGGGAACTTGGTGTCGAGTCTGTAGGATATGTGATCCTAGACAACAGAGGATGTATATCAATGTAGGGGAAACTCAAGAGGGAACTCAAGAGGAAACTCAAGAGGAAACTTCAGGTGAATAAGACTAAGGTCTGTACTACTATAAGTACGACTATATATACTATGAGAGACCGTGCACAGACCAAGCTATGCTAAGGCTATGACTAACCATAAGTAGTTAATAGTGTGGTCACTGGGTACCATGAGGCAATAAGAGAGATAAGAGATACTTATGCTATAGGCTCTAGATAAGAGCGGTTATTGCTATTGGTTGATAAGGGAAAGTGAGTCAAGAGGAAAAGCATGAGGCAATGATAAGAATGCAATGTGGTCGCCATGAGGTGCATAGCTGAGATAAGAGATAAGATCATGTGACTGAGGTCACGTGATGGCATGTGACTAGATCATGTGACAAAGGTCACGTGATGGCATGTGACTAGATCATGTGACAAAGGTCACGTGATGGCATGTGACTAGATCATGTGACAAAGGTCACGTGATTGCTGTTGACAATGGTTGAACAGTATGTTTGGTATTTCTGTAATAGATTAGCAATGATTAGGAAAGTGAAGTGTAGTGAAAGTTCAAGTAGTGTCGGCATTTGGGTTAGCAATATGGGCGCAATAAGGGCGAGCGTTACAGCGCCCCCACTGGACCCATCTCCAGAGTTGCAAAAGGTGCTAAAGCGTGGGAGTCAGTGAATTATGTCAGCAAATTTGAAATTGCGCTCACAACAGCAAGATGTGTCGTCGCCGCTGAGAGGAGATCCCTCTGATTTTGGTCCAACTCCACTTCGGGTGGAATCTCCGGAAAAAGCATTTCTCTCATCGACCCCCTGTCATTGAATACTTCCGCCAAGACCTGAAAGTAAATGGCACCCTCTTCATGAGATCCGAACGCCCAACTGCCTCGATGATATAAGAGATCCATAGCCCAGGCAATTTGGGATGCTGTTAAGGGAAAGGGACGCAAGTTGGTCCGATCCCGCCGAGTATGTCGCCTGTTGGACACAGGCCTTCATGGAGCGTCAGATCCACCTCGCGCTAGGATAATAAAGGCCTCACATTCTGGGAACAGAAATGGATGACAGAGGGATATCTGGGGAGTATAGAAGTCAAGGGTGGTATTTATTCTAGCACAGTTCAGCCAATGATTAGGAGATATTGCGGTTGTATCGGAAAGAAGATGCGCACGCTAAACCATTTTTTCTTCTTGCCTTTCTCATGTCAAGCCTTGCCTCTTTTGCGCTTGCTTGAAGTACATCCATTGAAGACATATGCCATTTAGAGAAATAATGCCAATTGCAGCCACAATCAATCCCATCCTTCCGTTACATACGAAGGTTCTTCATGCGGTCTAAACATTCTGCAAATGATACTCCACCCATTTAACACATATCCCGCATACCTGCTGGAAGCTCTGCACACATACCTGCTTTACCCAAGATAATGATGCTGAGTAACGTAGAATCATCATACTTGTCGCGGATGTTCTGCTAATTGCGTGCTGTATGCCACCAATGACTTCCTGGGTAACTGGATCATTCATCTTCTACTCCAAACAATGGCCCAAGCAAATCATTCTAAAATATAACATTAAATCAGCATCCATTCTTGGGCCACTCCAGGTCCTCTTTGCCCTGGGATACTTCATCCAGGGAGCGATTAACCCGCCAATACCTGCCCGAATGCGCTCAACTTACCGGATTGAGTGAAGTACAGAATAGTAACTAACTCTCCATTCTATGTGGTCGATCATGTATTATGCAGCATATTCTGGCCATTCCGCGATGTACTGATACCCGCGTGGAACACCGCGCTATGTCACTCAACATGCAATCTTGTTTTAGTTCTACATTTCCGAGAAAACTTGCATCTATTCTCAATAATGTTTCAGAATGACTGGGGATTTTATACCACCAATTATTCCCTGTTTACCTGCATCATTCCCGGAGGATACCCGCGCGAGAGCAGACCTTTGAACAACTTTCAAACCTTCATAATCGCAAAATGCATCTTGTAGCATTGCGCATATCATATTCCCATCATGTTATCACGCAACCATTCCCTCGACTAGTAACACACATATCGCTGGCGGATCCCTAATGTTAACTACACTGAGATGTCTGGAGATACCTGGTACAGCAAAAGGCCTCTCTCCTCCAGGTTTTTTATGTCCTCATCTTCCATCGCCTTCAACCACAGATCCTCCAAGTTCTTTATAATCACACTTGTGGACTTTGAGAGAGTGCTCTCAGTAGTATTACCGGCACTAGTCCATCGACAAAATGACAGTTTGCGCAAACATTCTCCGAACGCTTCAAGGATGGAGAGGACTCTCGATATCTTGCGACAATCCTTCGATGAAATAAATGCCTTGCAGAGACCGTCTATCCATTGATGCGCAGAAGTACCAATGAGGTCCTTAAGTTCTTGCAGAATCGCCGACTCCGAGTCTTCGAATGTTGCGAATCTATGTGCAGATGGTCAAGGTCAATAAACAGCACCAAAAATGTCATACCTAGTGGTAGAAGTGCTGATATCATTTTTCTTGGGATGGCCAGCCCTTCAATGAGTTCATGGTTAATTGGATGATCAGACCTGCGTGGTATAACATACTGACGTG
>JBBPRQ010000128.1:0-61191 GCA_038093095.1 Boletus insuetus
AAGAGTTGTTGTGTCTGAGAAAAGAGAAGCTGTTCTTGAGTGGGGAGGCATCATGTTGGAGAAGAGAGAAGACATGTTGTTGCTGGTTCCAACAGCAATTAGGGGCTTCAAATCCACAGGGTCACAGTTGTCACAGTCACTTCACTGAAGTACCTGTCACACTGTAAAGCGGCTGTGCAGCACTGCAGTCAAGGGCCTGTCGATAATTCAGAGTCAATGAGTTTTCTGATGCGCAACTCGACGTGATCCATCGTTACAGTAAATCCAAAACATGACATGTACGTTGTACAATTTCTAATCATACATACTGTATATATATCGGCACCATCATACACCCATCCTCGTCACATCTAGTAACCCAAGTTTAAAACATCCAGAATCCCAACCCACGGGTGCGATAAGGCGACGGCGCACTCGGCCGGCACACCACGCACAGCTCGGGGTGTCTAGCACACATTATCGTACGTCCAGGCACCAGAAGAACCTGTACATTTCGTGTCGAAAACACATGCATCAGAAACCCAGCCCAAACCAAAACAAACGCCTACTCACCTCCTGGTGCCTCATTCTCGTTCCACTGGTTCGCAGTCCACAGGTCGCCGCTAGATGAAAAAAGAAGGGGGGTGGTGCATTCAGCGTTCTGTCCAAACTCGCCATCCTGCACTGTACTCACTTGTATGTGACCTTGTTCCCACTCGTGTACTGACAAGCAAGCCAAACGTGAGCAACGACGGACGTGTGATGCTATACAGTCGAAAGGCGACTCACGACAGCACTGTTCACCCATGCAGAAACGCCAGTGCAGCTCCCCGAAGTACCTGTGCTCGTAGGCGACGCAGAAGCGGTCGTAGAGGTCGAGTGGGTCGTCGTGGACGTTGGATTAGTCGTCGTTGTCGTCGGTGGCGGGGAACCAGAGATGGGGAATGTACTCCCCCGAACGGTCTCGATCCACGACGAGGTTGCATCAGGGTACTATCACGCACGTTTGTGTTGACAAACGATGCTGAGACGCACGATTGGAGGGACGTACCTGCCATACCATCACGCCGGCATCTAACATGGACGTGTACGTCCCGGGTGAGTATGTACTGCCCTCTGATGATCAGAAAGGGGGGAGGAGACTTACCCCATCCCATAGAGGCAGCCTGTGCGACACAGGTCGCGAGCGTCGAGGGGTCTATGTACCCGTTGCTCGCGTCTGCAGTCGTACCTGGCTTTCCGATGACGAGTTTGTCGAGCGAGACGCCATTGGCGGAGATCTGGAAGAGAGCCGTTTCGGGCCATGTTGACGAAGAAGCTGTCAAGAGACCAGCGCATGTCGTGTATTCCGTCGCTCCCTCTGTAATCAAACGGAAGAGGCGTCACTATGTCAATGTCATGTTCGGGAGCGTTCAAGGAGAGTGCTCACGGTTGTAGAACTACGTTGTCGATCGACGAGTCAGTGACGGTCGACGGAAAACGTCGTTTTCATGGAACATACCTGGACGTTGTACTGGACAGATGATCAGTCGAGCGCATAAAAGCTGGAATTACGCGTACTCACCCAATCGATCAAAGATCCAACGCTTTTGTCGACCGCGAGGTATCCACCTCCAGACCACATGGTAGGGGAGAACCTAATTGCAAGTCAGCTCATCAACCATCTCCATTGTTTACCAATTCAGTGGTAGCCCTCACCATGGCGCGACGGCTATGAGTTACACGTCAGACTTCGAAAAAAAATCCATGAGAAACGACTGACGAGCATGAGTCAGAATATACTCTCCCTGAGGAAGTTGCGCCCTGAGCTGCTTGGTGAAGCTAATCAGCCACGTCTCGGCAGAGCCGTTTCCGCTGTTAAATGCAGTGAAATCCTATCCCATCGTCATGAGTTACCGTCGCATAGCCAAAACATCAGCGCAACCCTCACCTCATAGTCGACGTCAACACCCAGGACTCCATATGTGGTCACCCATGAAGCAATGCTATTCGCCGTGTTCACGGGATCGAGGCCTGACGAGGTTGGCGTCTCAGTGGACCCAAAAGCCGAGACGATCAACGAGATTCCGGCAGCGTTGTACTCTGACAAGTAGGTGCTCCGCTGGCTGGCTGTCAATTCTTGCCAATTCTGGGCCTCGTCGACAGAACCAGAAGCCAGCACAAAGGTGAGAGCACTAAAATCGGGGTTAAGTGCGCCACAAACGTCATCTGATAAACACTTGCAAGACGTTGAATCCCTAGAGCGCACGAGTATCATCAATAACATTGACGTGGGAAACGTATACATTCTTGCTTACCTCGAGATCTGATGGAGTGGGCAATGGGTTGAGGTACTTGTCATTGTAAGCCAAGAAACGGGGTGCAGCCGGTGTGGTCCTCTTTAAGAGGTCACGAGCGGGGAGACTGAGGCGTTTAAGCCTTTCCCCTAACGGAACAGCACGGATTGATCCGAACAAAGAGAAGATCAGGGACGCGATGATGCCAGAGCGAAAGGAGACCATGTCGTCAACACAAGACCGATGTCAAGGCGTCAAGGGGCTACAAGGGTAACTGGACTGCATGACATTATATACCAGAACCCGAGCTGATTTCGGTTGATCCGCCTCATGGAAGACAGGAACGGTGTGAATAAATTCATGTCATAACACCCCAGCGCTAGGTATGACCACGTTGTAACCGAGTTGGCAGAGTGGGTGCATAAAGGTACTGCAGTCCCGGAAGCAAGCCACCAGCCAGCTAAGTGAGAAAGGTCAGTCGCCGGCCACGCAATCATTGCTTGAAGTGGACGGTAATGATCACAAGAGATACCGTTGCCATATGGTAGGAAGGAGTATGATGCAATATTCCTTCACAGGTCTGTTCAGCGATGCGGTTTGCATGGGAGTCACATGGTCATCCCGCGGTGGTCCGAGTGCTGTAAGATCGGGTAGCTCGGAGGTCGGGCGTAGTTGAGAGTGGCTGGCGCTTGGGAACTAAGAACTCCATTCTGACTTCAGGTCACGGGTATGGTTGTGTGCGTTACCGAGCGAAGTAATGCCAAACGAGACGACTGGTATTAGGTACGATTGCGTTGAGACCATGCTGGCAAGGAGAGTGCATAAAGGTCGTGCAGTCCCGGAAGCAGGCCGCCAGCCAGTTATAAATAAAGGTTAGTCACCGACACTGCTTGAGTTTCCATATGGTGCCCCAGGGACGCGATGACGAAATGCGATGTATTCCTTCGCAGGTCCGTTCGGCAACGTGGTTTGTACGGGGGTCACATGTTCCCTCGGTGGTGGCCCGACGGCTGCAAGATTAGGCAGCGAGCAAATCGGCCCGGTTGAGAGCGCTAACTCTGTATGCATTCTCGGGAAACAGGAACTTTACTTTAACCTGAGGTCATGGGTATGGTCGTGTCTGTTACGGAGCCGCGATAAGTACAGCAGTACCAAACGAGAAGATTGAAATAACTCCTCGCCTATAACCACGAAATTACCGCCACCCATATATATATATTATTTCCGACAAGTCCGCTCTGACAAAGATCATGCACGCAACACCATGCGGCACACGATGAGAGTCGTGACATTGTGTTTTGTGCATTTCATGAGTACGCATGGTATCAACATCACCCGACCAACTGTGACGGCGGCCCGTAAGACGCGCGTCTGACGTTGAATAATGGAAATGGGGATCGCACCGATAGGCCAGCTCTGTATTTCAAGCCACGACAGGCAGACCAAGCTTTCTGCTGAGCAAAGCCAGTCTCTCTTTTAGTTTGACCATGTCTTCCATCGTGGGTCTCTCCTGTGGCGCTTTCTCTGACCCTGAGTCTGTGTTTTCGACGATGGCTTGATCGTCAACGTCAAGGTGTTCCTTGGCATGTTGTTCCGCTTCCAGGTCGCGAGGTGCGATGTTGGTGAACCGTATGCTAGAGAGACCAGAGGATATGCTGCGGATTTCTTCGAGATCGACCGACTCCGCACTCTGAGTACTCAAAAGGACGCGAATGGCGGCGGCGACCCCACGGAGGTGACCAAGCTCCCGACCGAGGGGCACGCCGACGTCGGCGAACCCAGCGTCAAAGCCAGCTTGTAAAAAGGCTTCTTTTCCTGCAATGATGCCCTCCCGGTAACCAGCCTATGATAAGAGAGTGAACATGCATGCAGCGGGAAACGATAGAAACCTACGTTGGTGAACTCTGAGGTGATTTTGGTCCACTCGGCCTCTGGGACGTGGTTAGCATCAGGGTTTTCGTCCCATGGCGAATCGGGATCCATCTGTCAGTAGAGGGAGTCAGCGAGTCTCGGAAGTCGTACAAACTTGGTCACTTCAACATGCCTGTTGTGACAAGGACAAGGGAGCCGCTGCAGCGAGCTCGTCTTCTGAGCTCAACGAATTAGAGCACCGCGATGGTCGCATCCTCCGAGTCCCAGCCCATGCGCGAGCGCGTGGTCGACTACATCACCCAGCTGCAAGACGCCATCGTGACCAAGCTCGAATCTTATGGCTCCAGGCGATTCAGACGCGAATCCTGGACCCGAGACGAAGGCGGAGGCGGTCTCTCCTGCACCTTTCCGCCATCTCCAGCTGCCAGCACCGACAGTAAGCAGTACCTCCTCATACCCACCGCGCTGATGTCGACTTCTAGCTTGTATAGATGATCACCCGATCGAAAAGGCTGGCGTCAACATCTCCACCATCAACGGCGTCCTCCCACCCCCCGCCATCAAACAAATGAGCACCGCCCACGCAGCCCTCAAAGACATCCACACCAGTCTCCCCTTTGTCGCAGCCGGCCTCAGCCTTATCATCCACGCCCGCCACCCACGCGTCCCAGCCGTCCACGCCAACTACCGCTACTTTGAAGTCCTCGACGGACCTCTCCCGTCCCGCAACGATGTCCAAGACCAAGGCACAACACCCACCGTGCTCGCGTGGTGGTTTGGCGTCATCACCGACCTCACGCCCGCCTACGTCAACGCATCCGACTTTGGGCACTTTCACACTACGCTCAAGACAGCTTGCGATACGTGGATCTCCTCTTCCTTCCCCTCCTCTGCTGTCGTCGTCTCTGTTTACCCCACCTTTAAAACCTCGTGCGACGACTACCTCTACATCCCACACAGACACGAACACCGCGGGATCGGTGGCGTCCGATTCGACGACATAGACACGGACGCGATGCAGGCGTTGCTCGCTCGCGTGGGTGGTGCTGGTGACACCCACCTGTCCGAAGACACGATCGTACAGCTGAGCTCTCAACATGCCCTCTTTAGCCTCGTCAAAGCACTCGGAGATAGCTTTCTTCCATCTTTTACCCCGATTTTGGAGAGACGAATGGACGTGCCATTCATCCCCTCCGAGAGGCGATGGCAGCTCCTCAGGCGTGGTCGCGCTGTCGAGTTCAACCTCGTCGTCGATAGAGGCACTAAATTCGGGCTCGCTGCGCCCGGGATCAGGCCTGAAAATGTCTTGGTCGGGATGCCCCCCGAAGCAAGGTGGGAGTATTGTAGTGAGCTCGGGCAGGAAGACCAAAACTCGGAAGAAGCAGAGATGGTGAAAATACTCAAGCAACCGAGGCGTTGGGTCGACTAGAGATCGTACATAGGTCCTGTATTCGGATTCAAGTACATCCTACGTCTGATCAACTATGACCCCCTGGTCCTCTTGATCCTCACTCCCCTGACCAACAGCGGCCCAGCAAAAATGTCCGCATCCGGCCGCACAAGGGTGTCCCGCCATACGTCTCTCGTTCGCTCGCTCCATCACACCCCACCCATCCTCTGTCTCGTTCTCGCCCTGCGCCCTCTGCAGCTGTCTTCCCCGCGAGACCAACGGCAACGGCAATTCCACCATCGGTCGTTCCATATAATACCCCCTATAACACTCCTGATGACCTCCATGCGAACACACCGAACATTGAAATAGCAACGTTCGAACAGGAAGATGACTGCTCACACGTTCAGCAGGTCAGCACGCCCGTTCTCGACAAAGATCCACGCACCATATCGAACATTTCACTACCGCGGCCTTGCACGTCGTACACACCGCATGCGTCACCTTCACAAACGGGTTTTGCGAACGGACAGCAACCACAGGCTTTCGACACCTTCGACACGCCGTATATATCACTGTCTCGAGCTGTGTTCACAGAGTATGAGGTACGGTAAATATGGACTTGATGCAAGAGGACGTACCCTGGTCGTCTTTTGCACTTCGTCCACCCGCGAATACTTGCGTAGGTATGCTGCACAAGGGTGCAGCCGATATCGTGCCAACATGTCTAGCCAGAACGACTCAAAAAAGGTCGACATACATTATCTTCGCATACACGCACCAACATACGCCTCGACGAACTGGATTGTCCGGCCGAGTTCTAGCTTGAGCTCCTCGGACGCCACGAGAGCAAGCATCGCGCACATCTGAACATCGCCCTGCCAAGTCACACCACTTCGTCATGCACCCGTCGCAAAGGGAAAAAAAGTGACATGAGCCTACCTCGTCCGCATACTCTTCCAGCGCCTCTCGCAGCGCACGCCAACCCGCTTCCCGCAACTGACGTTCTTCCTCAATGACCGCCACCTGCTGCTCATAGCTCATCTCCACCCACCGCGCAGACTCCTCGTCCTCTGCAACATCCTTTCCCAAACACACCACCCCCACCTCGTTCTCCTGCTCCCGAATCGAAGTTGCAATCACCGTCTGAACGCTACTCTGACTCTCCGTCCTCTCAATCACGCCCTGTATCGGCTCCGGAGAGCCCGTCGGCAACCGACTCGGCGACGACCGCGCAGGCGACAACAGCGGTCCAGGTGCAGCGAGCGACGCCACCGTCGAACTCCGGCTCCGGTTCTTGAGTCGCCTCACATGCGCCAGCGAGTTCTTGCGTCGCGATTTCATCATCACCGCACGCTGCCGAATCTCTGCCTCCGAATCGTCGCTCCGTTCGTCGTCCGTGTCAGACGACAACGGGGACGGACTCGCCTCGTCCTCGTCGATCCGGCGTCTTGCATGTCTCGGACCCAACATCGTCCCTGGTCCCGTGTCAATGCTCAGCCTCTCCCCTTCTCCCTCTCTCTCACCATCGTCGTCTTCCACCCACTGCCGCTGACCCGCCAACTGCGACAACGGACTCGGATGCGCAGGCCCCGCACCGGTCCGCCCTGCACTCATACTCCGCGCCTTGGCCCGGCTCACCCCCGACTTGGCCGGCAACGGCAACGTCAACGGTGCAGGCCCAGGCGTAACCCCCATCTCCACACTCCCGTGGCCATGATCTACCTCGCCCACATGGCTCTCCGCCACGCTCTCGCTCGCCACACCGTCTGACGAATCCGAGTCGTCGAGCGCGCCCTCGCCGACGTGGCGCAGACTCCGGTCGCTCGCGCTCGCACCGCTCGGGCTGAGACTCTGCGCGCTGGCCATGCCGCGGCTATACACTGATGGCCGGCGCGCGCGGGCATGTGCGTGCACGGGCGACGCCGACGTGGTCGAGACGAGTATCGAGGGTCGTCTCCGCGAGACCGTGGTCGGCGTCATCGTCGTCGTGGGCGGGAGCACTGGTGTCGGGGGAAGAGAGAGGGGGATATGCCGGGGTGACGACGAAGCCGAGGATGCTGGCGTTAGATTACGCGAGTTGGGTGGCGGTTTGGTGGGCGGAGGTAGCTGGTCGGGACGATGTCGTGCGTGTTTGCGATCCTCGTTCGAGGCAGGGCTGGCACCGTTGACCGATGTAGAACGGGCCGTTTGTGCGTGATGATGACTGACGCGTGAGTGAGATGGGGAGTGGGGTGATCCGGTAGGTTGGATGGCGGAATCAGCGGACATGGCGCGGTAAGAAGCTGGTTTAGATCCGGTGCTGTGCACGTTGACGCCTTCCGTCGAAGGGAGAGCACCCGGCGCCGATGCTGAGTGAATGAGCGGATGTGGTGGGTCCAACCCGCCTGAGGCTGGTAACGAAGCGATCACCGACTCCGGGACAACGTCCGTTAGAAGCGATCCCAGTAAGATCCACGCCTGAGCAGCGTGTACGTTCCCAGCTTGCATCGCAACCTAGAAATAGAAATGTCATACAGTACACTTGGCAGACTGCACGACATACACGCACCTCTGCGTTCAAAGCACAGACTTCCTTCTTCTTTCTCGACTTGTCGGGCACAACATAACCCTTGGCAAGCCTCACGAACACGTCCGGTCCTGCGTCTGCGGATGGGGGAACGTGAACATACATCCCCATGTTCTGTAAACCAGGAACACGAGTCTTGTCGCCCAACGTCTTGGTTCTTGACCTCCGGTCGACAACAAACGAACGCCGATCCGGGTGACTATCGACGAAAATCCCATGAGTAGTGCCACGGAAAGAACACAACAGCCAACGCACACATCGTCATAAGGCACCTCCCACTTGCCTCGTTTATCAGCAACAAACGCGAGCGCCCCATCCACACCATCGACGGCATTCCATGACAACGCCACCCTCGGTACTGCATCAATGGGTCGATGCGAGTGTCTCAGGTCGACTTGGGCAAACGTCCCAGACGCATGCTGCACCAAAAGCGCATGCGAATCGCGGAACGCGGCATCTGCGCGCCATGGTTGAGTATGAGTGTGACGTCAACGAGCAAGCGGGAACGCGTACCGGTCACGCCACCATCGGAAACGCTCGTGTCGACGGTCCACTTGGCGATCCATCCGCGACGCACGTCCCATATCTCGACCGTCTCGCCCACCAAGCCAGATTTGGCTTCCGCGTCTTTCGATTCAAGTGCAGGAGCAGTGGCTGAAAGAAAGCTGGGCGTCACATTCTGCCGAGGGCTCGCCAAGAGCTCCGCCCCACCACTAAACTCGGCGTTGGAGACGAGCGCTAGTTCACAGGGATAGTCGGGCCGCCAGAGAACGCGCCTGACTGGACACGATGGGTGTAGGACATACGTCGGTTTGTTCACGATATGGGACGACGTGCTGGACCCCGGGAGATCCCAGATCTTGGTGCACGATCAGGCATGATTGCGGTGAGATGAAAAAGGGACAAGACGTACCTTGACTGTGTGATCGAGACCACCGCTGACGATCCAACTCCGTTCCATTTGTGTGGAGATGTTATCTGCACCCTTGCTTGTGACTGAGGTGCTGCACCAATCCAGGGCCAGGATGGGGCCTGTATGTGCCACAGGCAAGCGGTCTAGCTGACCCCGCTGGCCCATTTGCAGGTCCCAACGATATATGGAGCCATTGTCGAGACCGACGACAGCTTGTAAGGGATGTGAAAGGGAATGTGAGAAGACGAGGGACCGAACAGACGTCGGATGGTGGATCTTCATCACAGAGCGCGACATGTCCCGCAAATCCTATGTAGTACACAACATCGCATTGGCACGAGATCATACAGGAGGAGCGAGCAGACGTACCCAGATGCGCATGTCACCGTCCGCAGAGCCTGTGATACAATAGTACGGGACCATGGACGAGCACGACAGCTTGTGGATGGACCGAATGTGGTTCTTCGTCTTGCGTTCTGCTGGGCCCGTCAGTCGTGAACGCAGACGGCGAGCGACACGTACCGTACTTGGTACTGCCAGGCTTGTCCAAGTCCCACATGATGAGATCGCCATTCCTCGCGCTCGTCAGTATCTTGTTGTTGTAGTCTGTACAAAGTAGTGGTCTCAGTCGTCTGAACGGGTTGGGCATGCAGAGGAACACGTACGGCCGCTACACCACGCCACGTCGGTGCTGGCACTCTCAATCTTGAGTCCACTGCCATCCCAGAGGTTCTTGGATAGCTCGACGCGATGGCCACCGTGGCCCACGGCCGACTTTTGGTCCAAGGTGGTAGCAGCATCGTCCGGATCTGACAAACGAAGGACGCGCAAGGCTGGTCGACGTCGTCGTCAGGAGAGGGTCGAATGAGAGAAAAAGATGAGCGGTTGGACGAACATTCCCTCCCTGCGACCACACACCTCACGCCGTCGTCGCTCTTGGCCACTGTACCGCCGCCGCCGGCGGTCGCGCGGGGGAAGCGCACGTTCCGGCTTGGACCTTGGTAGCCATGAAAACGGGAGTCCGAGAAGAGATCACCGAGCATGACGGGCTGTAGTGGTGTCAGCGCTACGGTCAACGTCGAGGTGCGTCTCTGCGTCGTCGCCTGCATACGTCGTGCTCGTCGTCGGTCGAGTAGTAACACTAGTACAGTTCGGTTAACCAGTTTTGGAAGGCTAGCTAATACAAGACAACCATATCATGCAATAAATACACCCAAGAATCCCGCATCTAGATCGTGGTTGGTATGGACAACGCCAGCGTCGGTTTTTGTGAGAATGGAATCCCAGTCCTCAAGGCCTCACGACCTTTTCCCTAATCACGACTCAGGACCAGCCTTCAAATGCGTGACGATCGCCGGACTGCACGTTCCCATAGTTCAAGACGAGCGACGAGGGCAACAATATTCTCCTCAGAAAACACCGGCAGCAGCGTACGGGGCCCAGACGGACCAGAGGTTCGCCGCCAGACCAGCTCGTCCACCGTGCCCAGGAACTTGAGCGCGCGAGCGATGGAGGCTATATCATGCTGTCGAGATGGATTGAAAGGAAAAGAACCCTGTTGAGGCGACAAGTACTTCGACGTGCTGGCCAATGTGCCTATGGTGTCGAGTGAAAGATTCAGCGAACACCCAAGAGTCTAGTCATACGACATCCTGAGTACACATTAATCATACGAGAATGAAAGCTACTCACAGTCAATGCTCTCTTTGCCTCATCTTCAGAGAGGTTCGCAATCTCGGTAGGCACATCCGAAGGTGCGAAGGTCGGAGGCACGATAGTACCTGGCTGTGCTTGGGAATTCGCCGGCCTGTCGTCATGACCATTATGCTCGCCAGGTGCATCCTTTTCACTTGGGCCAAGTTTAACTTGATTCCGTGTTTCGGTTCCCCAACGCTTGGCAGCCAAAGCCTGAAGCTCATCGTACTGCCGACGTAAAGACCTCACTTCTTCGTGAGCACCCGCGAGCGCCGTGTTCAGCTCATCAAACGAAAGGGGTCGGGGAGATAGCGTGGGTGCCACATCCTCCTGCGAAAAACGCTGTCACTGGGGTGCCTATTATAAAATTCCCAAAACGACAACAACTACACACCACTTTGGCTACATTCTGATGGATTGCCATCCAGGGCAGATTTCCAAATGTCGAGCTGCGTCTGTGACCAGCAGACGGGCGTTCGACAGGTTTTGGAGATGTGGACTGCGGAGGGGAAGGCACCGTCGAGGATGGGTGCGAGTGGGTTTCGTCATCGCTGTTGCCGTCTTCACGAGGTGCAGTCACCAGGACACGGTGTTTGGTACTAGAGGCGCCGTTCTGCGCTGCAAACATGAGACGAATCTTATCGAAATCCAGTTTTCCCGATGGATCTCGCAATGACACGTCCGCCTGGTCCTGCCCTGCGAGTTTTGATGAACCGTCGTGGATGCCATCGGACGCGAGGAGATCTATGAGTTCCTCGAAAGCGTCGTTTGAGACGACGCTCTGCGTTTGGGATGGAGTTGAGATCAAGTCGGACATGGCGGTTCAGCTATTTTACTTGTGCCGTAACCTTTTTAAATTTCGGGTTAGACGACCTCATCGCTGGTTCGAGGCCCGCGTTCGCCCGCGAACCGGGTATCACTAGTCGCTATTACTCCGTTGCCAAACCACCCTAGCGACACGATCACGGTGATGAACGGTGGCGACGGTCCCGCGATCCAATCGTGTCTGCGCGGAGAGCTCAGGTGCACGTCAAGTATGTATGTACATAAAAAGATCACGTCCCTCTTTCTCCATGAGGTGATCAAGATCTGACATCCGGCGTTCGACGCTCGCTTATCGTGTTCATCACTCAGCTCAAACGTGGACTATAGACCATAGTCCGAACTCAACTGCAGCGAGGGCATCAATGCAGCCAGACTGGGCGCAATGCGCAGGCCCAGGGGTGACATCATGCCTTCGAGTAAAAACGCGAGTGAACTTCCTGCCAAAACAAGTGACGCAACGCGCCATATGATCTTCTCCACCTCCGTCAGAAATTCAAAGTTCCATGCGATCAGGTGTAATCCACCAAGAACCATCCAAGTAGCGCACAAAGAAATAACCCAGACATCCCATCTAGTATGATCTGTACGAGCAACAGTCGTCGCCTAATCATTGGATTGTTCAGTTATCAATGGAAAAGGGGCACGGTGGATACGAACATCACTGCCAACAGGGGGTACCTCTTCGTCGCCAGCGCCAAGTGATCGCGTTTGCCTTGTGCAGGTGGAGAAGGCCATCAACTTAGGCAAATGGCTAGGTTCCGACCTCCATATTGCTTTTGACCTCCACATTAGTCAGTACAACTCGCGATTTGTTGAACGATGAAACACTTGCAAAGTAAAGTGACGTTGTAGATATTCGTGCGAATAGAAAACATGAGGACATTTTGGGCGAAGTGGTTTGTCCCACCACAAGACGAGAACTAAGAGCGACAGAACCGCCAGGCAAACCGTGTCAAGTTCTACCAACGTGACCGCGAGACCACTCGAACCACGGGCTATGACTTGCAACGTGAACCAAAACAGTTGTAGTGCAAGGATTGCCTTTCCCAGTGTATCTGATTTGCTTTTGTCCTTGATTTCCTTCGCCGTGATGACCGGATTTGCAATCTTCTGTGCCTCGCAAAGCTCTAGGAATTCGAGGGAACGGATCGTGCGTAGATGACCTTCGTTGTCATGATAAGCAAAACCCCCCATCTCCGCAAAGAAGCTGTGCGTCATTGACCACTCATACCCTTTCTCTGGCAATGGGATTTGTCAGGGCGTGAAACGACAAGCGCGTTCAACATACCACGAAATCGAATGACATACTGACGAGCCTCTAACCATTCTTTACAAGCAAACCCGACTACCACCTCTGGGGAAAAAAAGGACAGCAGGACGAGTACCGTTGGCTTCTTGTATAACCCTTTGTTAAAGCCGGGAAGGTCGAAATGAATCGTGTGCCAAACGCAAATCAACAAGGTTGACAAGCAGCTCCCTAGTATACCCCAGAGGCTGCGAGTTGTTCCATCAGGTGGCGGGCAACTGGGACTCGTTGTATTGGTGGAAGTTCCTTGGACGAGCTGGGCAATGTAGAGAAGGGAAAAGAGAGGGTGATTCATTGCAAGATGGAAGTTAGCGGGATATGGAACACTCGAGGGATATTTGTACATCACCACCACGTGCATGGCTCCTTGTCTGCATAGCCTGCAGGGCTTATCCCAGCGTGTTGAACATGCAAAATGTGTGCTGTCCGATCACTCACGGTATGAGTGTTTGACTTTGCTTCCATCAGGGTCCTCCTTGATACGGAGTATTAATTGGGCGTGTGCGCTAAAGGGACATGAGAGTCATGGTTAGAGTTTATAGTCGGGTCCTTCCGCACAAGGAAGTTCATCATTTAGTCCGTTACCGTATACTCGACCTCATAAACCTACCATCTCTGCCTCCTCTATGCGTGAGGAGGATTTCAGAGTGTTCCCTGCCAGACGTAAGACTTAAAACATCCGGTGCCACTTCCTGCTCGAGCGCCTGTTTTTCTATGGTTCGGCTCAACAGGTGTTTATCATAACACGAGGATATCGTGCTTCGTTCATTTTGGAGCTCGGACCATATTTTCGCCATTGGTCAATGCTCGTCACGCGTGGGTCAAGCGCTTCTCGATCGCCTCGTCGAGGTCCTCCATGACCCCGAGTTGGTTGTACCGGGTGGAGAGACGAACTGCAAGGTTATTCAACGGCGCTAACCGATCGGGATGTCCTTTCGGGCGAAAAGCGCTTCTCGATCGAGGACCCTCTGTTAATGTGATGTGTTCTCTGGCCACGACATTGTTCTTTTGAACGACCTTGGGGTAGGAAGACAGCGGAGAGAGCCTAAACTTGGTTGTGACTCAAAGCTATGGTGAATGGCGCACAAAATTCTACCGTCGAACCGTGCAACCCAGACAATACCTGCGGCGCATCTCTGCCTTGGCATATTTTCCACAGATCTGCACCACATGTCAGAGCAGTTAGAACCAAAAGTGGTGGTGTCCATACATATATGACAATTGAATAATCCTAATTAACCGGCTTGAACCCCACCCCGGTAGGGATCCCTTAGCACCGATCAGCAGTGCTAATTAACGGAGCGCTAAGCAGATTACCCTAATCATCAACCATACCCTAGATGGAACACAAGATTTGCGTATTCTTGTTCGGTCAGGTCAGCTGGGCAGTCAGGAAGGCCATCTATTTGACGGCGAGCAGCCTTCCATACAAACGCCGAGGACCCGACCATCAAGAGTTGTCGAAGAGACTTGCATGTTCGTGCAAGGTTGAGGAGGTCCATAGGGCGGATGTATTCGGCGAGCTATTGCTTGTCAGTACACAGTTGAAACAAAAACAAAACAAAAAGTTCTGCGTACAAGGAAGAGCACGTCGAGGTTCAGTTGGCACATTTTACCTGGTCCTCGACACCTCGTACCACCTTGTCGTCGACGTTTCTTGGCCAGGGAAGGGCCACAGTCTGCTGGAGGATTTTCGACAATATTGTCACCCGTGGCTTGCTCTGGCTCTCGTCTCTTTACAGATCTTGTCAATCATCATACGCCCCAACACAAAATCGGGGACTGACTTTGGTAATTTAAGGCTTGAATATTGTCTACGCTCGATTTGGCGAAGATGACGCAAGGTCACACGCGCGTGAGTTATCTGCAGGTGCATCGCTTGTCCCAGCACCTCAGCGATGGCCTTCCCACCCCGCTACGAGCTGGTCCCCACCAACGACGGAGAGCTGTTGGCCCACCGCAGAAAACGATTCGGAACGAAGAGACTTATTCTTTATATTATCTCTTTCATCGCCCTTATGTACGCAGCATTCTCTGCAGCGCGGCTCGCACGTTCCAGGGGCTTCTGGATGACGTGCTACGGCCCGCAAAGGAACCAGAGCGAATTGGCGAGACTCCAAACCCATTACACGTTGCCATCCGGGGATAAAATCCCCTCTGTTGCGCTCGGTACGAAATGGGTTTACGGTATCTTGATCGACGAACTCATTCTGGCCATATAGGCGTTTGGCAGGCTAGCAGAGGCGAAGTTGGAAACGCTGTCAAGGTAGGGTTGATTCACACGTCCCTCTGAAGAGTTTCTGAGGAGCGCAGACAGCGCTACATGCTGGTTACCGACACATTGACGGAGCGTGGATCTATGGGGTACGTTACCCCTTTCATGCGAAGCTAGGGGACAGTCCTAAGTGCTTGTTCAGAATGAAGCTGAAGTTGGGCAAGCATTGAAAGAGAGCAACATTGCGCGCGATCAACTCTGGCTAACGTCCAAGGCAAGTTGCTCTTTGGTCTGGGTATCGGGAGCTGACCTTTGTATGTTAGCTCTGGAACAATTACCACGCTCCCGAGGATATCGAACCTGTCCTCGACGATTCGCTCTCCAAGCTCGGTACTGATTACCTTGACTTGTACCTCATCCATTGGTATTTGATAGTCAATGTTGCCTGCTATGCACTTTCGTTGACGCGAGATCTATCAGGCCCGTGGCGTTCAAGAAGACTGGCAATAACGTCTTGGATGAGGAGCTGACTGCGGATCCGTATCCGACTTGGCAGAAACTCGAGGAATTGGTCGACAAAGGCAAGATTAGAAACATTGGTATCAGCAAGTGAGCATAATAGTTTTCACTTTTTGAATGTTCGCTCAACATGTCTGCCCAGCTTCAACATCCGAAGGTTTGTCGAATCTGTGTTTTGTCTTCTCTGTTTATCCTCACTCAAATATTTCAAAGGATTCAGAATTTGACGTCCAATCCTTTGAAGTATCAGCCAGCTGTTAATCAGGTCGAGCTTAATTTCTGGAACCCTCAACCCGAGCTCCTCAAGGTCGGTTTTGCAGCATGTATGTACCATTTGTGATCTAATGTTTTCTCAGTGGTCGAAAGAGAATGGCCTCTTGCTCGAGGCGTACTCGCCGCTCGGTAGCAACAAACAAGTCGCAGAGAGTCTTGCCGTTCCTGAGGTACGCAGGACTTTTGCCCATCTTGTGTCTTACGAATCCTCACTGCGCGTATATGCAGGTCAAAGACATTGCTTGTAAGCTTGGTATCACCCCGGCGCAGGTGCTCATATCGTGGCATGTCCAGCGTGGTGTAAGTGCTGTCAAGCGACGTTTCAGACGAGGCTGAACCCGGATTTTTAGACGATCGTCCTCCCCAAGAGCGTGACACCGGTTCGCATCGTCGAGAACTTGCATGGTGAGCTCCAATCGTCACGAGTACGAAGGAAATACTGATCGCCTTTGATAGTCTTCGAGCTTCCTCGAGAGGACCTTGCCAGACTAGAAAAGGCTGCTGCGTCGCACCCGCAGAAGCGTGTCGTGAACCCTAGCAAGGGCTGGAAACTTCCCTTTGATGTGTTTGATGGGGAGTAAATGAGTGTATCGCGCATTGTTTCGAAATTTGCTAGCCTTGGTGTATTGTATGTTTGATCACGTGATGAGATGTACTGTATTTGTTTGGCATGAGCTTTTGATCCAAACAACCGCCTTCCCAGGTATCCAAAACAGGAAGAACAACCGTTTCACCTACCGCGCTGAAATGTCATTCCAACAACCACATTCTGACAGTCCATGCCTCCGCTTTCCAGAAAACATTGGGCTCCATGCAAACGTGACCATTGATGCTGCAGCAAACATGCTTGCCCGCGCTGCCCAATTATCCCTCACCGTTCCTTATTCGTGGACGTTTATTGACAAGCCCGTCGGTATGCTGGCACGTGACAGAACTCGGGCAACGTGCGCTGACGTGCCGGTTTCAATTACAGAGGGACAAGTCGTCCTTATCTTTCTTCCCAACCCCGCACAATTCCCAAATGATGGTATCCGGTATCAGGACCAGGAAACGCGTTATGCGCTCCCCGCACCAGGCAACCGCGTACGTGTTTTACCTCGTACGCCCCGCCAAGCCGTAGCAGCTGACTGGTGGCGATGTGTTTGCACAGGAAATCGAAGTCATGGAAATAAAATATGGGTTCGTCCCAAACACGCAAGAGACGACTGCTTGGCGCCTCCGACGTCGGTATCGCCTCATCAAGGGTGGTCATCCACATTTCACGCTCGTGCATTATACACGTGGACCAGTAATCCGTGAGTCTAGGCACATCCCTATTCTTCTATCAGTCCCGTGTTTCAGATACCCTTGCCATTCTCCCTCCTTATCGCCCAGGCTGAGTTGACATACACCACGACGTTTAAACGTCAAAAAAAATCTTTTTTTCTTCTTTTTCTGTGGTTTGTTTGGTTCCTCTTTTTCTGCACACACGTCTCCATGTGCGTGGTCGTCGGTATATAAGAACCATGGATTACGAACGCACCGACTTTATGACACCCTTCGAACCACGTTCCCGAGATTTTTTCTTGTGTTCCAACTCTGATACTAATATGCTTGCAGAAACTGTGCCTTCGCTGCTGAATTCGCCCGTACGCCAATATCCACTCCGCCAACTCACCGAGCCTGCCGTGTTCGTCATGGGCGACAAAGCTGGTCAAAAAGTCTTTCCACCTTCCGCTGGCCCACCTCCGCCCCAAGGTCCGATAGGTATGAACCCTCAAGCGATGGGGATGAACCAGCCAGGGATGGGCATACCACCACAAGGCATGAACCCTCAAGCGATGGGTATGAACCCGCAGGGGATAGGTATGTCACCACAAGCCATGCTAGCACAGCAAAACAGCAACATGGAGTCGCTGGAAAGACGGCGGGAGCGGTCGTATGCACGGGAACGTAGTGCGAGCATGGGCGCGGTGCGTTTACGCTTTCGTTTGACCGTGCGCATGAGCTGATAGGTCATCTTGTGCCTTTTTGTTTGTAGCAGCGGCCTGGTCCACCTCGGTTGGATGATGACGATTCTGCAGGTGGGGACGCGTCATTGTTTTCGTATGATGCTTTCTTTTCATAGGGATTTGTTTGGTACTCTAGACGAGCTCGAGATGATATCGACACGGACGCTTGCGATCACACGGTATAAACGGAACCACGAACTCATGGAAGAGGTCTTCAAAAGGGCTGCCTTTGGTGATTACTCCACGTCCCATGTCCATGCTCTTACACGACTCATGACATTGTTAGGTACTCTCGTGACTCCGTCTCTGCCACCGCCCGCATACTCGATCTTTGACCGGACCGAGCTCGAATCCAAGGTGGTGAGTGGATTTGGATGAGAACGATATTGTACCGTGTCAGCGTTGCTGACCGTTTGGTAGGCCAAGTTGCAGCGGGAAGTCGAGTTGTTACAAGCACAAGCAGCGGAACGCATGGCGCGACGGTCGGCGGCGGAGGACGTGATCGTCGCCAGTGGTCATACGCCGATGGAGGTAACGGTTTAGTTGTTGTAGGTGCGATTCGAGGAGTAATGGTTGGTTGGACGGTGGCATCGAGGTGGACGTACAATGCTTTCGTTTTGTTCTCTGGTTGTTTATTGGTGACGTGTTGCTATCTATGGACCACTTTCTGGTTCGAGGAGAGCTGAGCGGGGGAAGTCGGAGCTTGAGGTGCATCCACTTACATACTTGGAGTCAGTTCTGTTGGCCCTTTCCAACTCGTCATCCATCAAAGCCAAGTCTTTTGGCCCTTGAAAACAACCACAAGTCAGGGCAAGGGTTTCTGCTTGACAAGGTGACGAGTTCGATGTACGATACAAATGATCTAACGTATATGCTCTGGGCTACAACAGAAAACGTTCACCACGTCGTCAAGTTTGGCCCCCGAGGCTCGGGGCAGGTAGTGAGTCAAGGCTAGCCGTGGTCCAGGCCCTGTTTGGTGAGGAAACCACAACCCTGCTAGCAGTCTTGGCCACGAATTGAACCCTCGAAAGTTACTGTGTAGCCGCATGACGTCTTTGCGCGCATGGTTCCTTCCGTGGACGAGTCGAGTCACAAGTAAATGAGTCATCGACTCAGAAGCAAATCTCCCGATCAATGTACGACCCGAATGACACGCGCCGCGGCGAACTGCAATACTACGTACGTAACCCATCTGATCACTATCATGGTGAGTGACTCGGAGGACGCTACAGCGTATACGTATTGTAATGCATGTTCGCTTCTGTATCAGAAGGCTCAGATCTTCTGTGTGTACATAGCAACGCATCCGCTGTCGAGTCATGCGACTAATGCATGATAAAGACGTACTCTCACTTTTTAGGGGTCAATCACATTGTACGCCTAATGTGGAATTCAAACCGAGTACTTAAACGCGATGCAAGGCTCACTGACACCCCACCACTCTCTGCCCGCCACCATGAGTTGCCCCAAAAAGCCCAAGTTAACGCATCATCCCGACCCCACTGATAAAGTAACGGCGTTGCAGTCAGCGCTGCATGACCGCGATCCGTTCTACAGCGGAACATGTGCGATCCCGGATTATCAACGTCTCCTATACTACTCCCACGGCGACCTCTTTCGGTGAGCCACCTTTGGACCCTCTCAGCGGTCATGTCTGACTGGCGCGTAGACGTGTCGATTTTTCCAACGCTGGAGCAGACGACCTCGAAGCGTTGTATCGCGCTTGCAAACCAGCAGAGTTTGGCCGAAACGGAGAGAACGTGTACGACGAGTCGTATAGAAAGGCGGGAAAGATGGATCTCCTCTCGTTTGCAACTCTCCTCGATCCGCGGAGCCTCGGAATCCATGAGCAGGTGTCCAAGGCATTGCTCACTGAGAGTCATGCGACGATGGACGCCGAGCTGTACAAGTTGAATGCCTATGGTAAGTGCTCCCATTACTGACTCCTTCGTCGCACATTCATTGTTCTACAGGAAAGGGTGACTTTTTCAAGGCGCACAAGGACACGCCGCGGGGCCAGGACATGTTTGGGTCCTTGGTTGTTGTCCTGCCTACCACCCACGAGGGTGGTCAATTCGTCCTTCGTCAGGGTGACAAAGAGTGGACCCTTGATTTCGCCAGCGAGTTTGCGACTGCCACAGAGCCCTCCGCTTACTTTGTCGCATTCTACGGTGACATCGAACACGAGGTCTTGCCAGTCACGTCGGGTTACCGCGTCACCCTAACTTACAATCTCTACCATGGGCCTGTCCATCCCAACACGTCGTCGATCCTCACCCCATTCCATCTCAAACTCAAGCATGCGCTGGCCGATCTAGTGAACGACAAGTCGATACTCCCCAATGGTGGATATCTGGGATTCGGCCTCGTCCATGAGTATGTCCACACGGGGCATAACCTGGTCGAGCCCTTGTCGGACCAGTTGAAAGGATCAGACTGCTCGCTGGCGAACGTGTGCAAAGAACTCGGTCTTCGTTATTCTCTCCGGCTGCTCTATCGCAAGATCACGGACGAGCGGATCAATTTCATTACCACCAAGGAATTTGACGTGGATCGCGAGCGCATGCCTTATTGTGATTTTGACCTGAATTCCAGCCGATATCTTGATGAGGCGCTTAAAGGGTTGACCATCGACGAGGCTGAAGGCATCGAGTTCGTTGGAGGGAAGCATCCGTTTGATCCACAATTTTTGGACGACGACGGCGGTTGGCATGCGTTCTTGAAACCGTTTTACAGGACCCCGGCCACGACGGTGTTGGAGGTTACGCGGATGAAATCATCAGTGAATTTCAAGAGCTCGTTTATGGTGTATGGCAACGAGGCCGAGATGGAGTACTTTTATGGGACTGCATGCATGTTGATTGCTGTGGAACCGGCGGAGTCACGCCAAGTCATTGGCTTGTAAAAATGGACGTGTAATACACTTGTAAAGTACATTATAGTCCCGAAACCCGACGTTACTTTTCAGGAAGTGATGGGCTGACGCCCGAAACGAACGCCTAACATTCCAGACATTCGCTCCAGCTCATTCGGCCCAGATTTCCAACGTCGTGAATTTCTTTCATCACAAAAGATGTACGAGTTACCCTCCCCGCAACACCTGAATTTTACGAGGCTGCTTGGTATGTTGTTCTCTGTTATATTTGCATAACTAGGTCATCTTACATTACCGGGCCATCGATAAGAACATATTAGATACTCAGTCCAACTACTAACAGCGACGCATCTCCGGAATGCAATTTTCAGACTTTGACTCTACTATGAGACGTGTTAGTTGACGATCCAAATGCCAAATCGGTACGCACACGATAAACTAACACCATCCACCCACGACTTCCATCAATTCTTCTAACATTTCATCGCGAGGTACCTAGTAAGCGCGTCAGACAACGGACGATGGATCAGCGCGCTTCAAGTCGCCAACCCTATGAGCGATCCTTACCTCCACCGGGTCCACTTTTGACCACGCAACGGGTACACATTTCCTGCTTGTCTCCGTCAAGTATACCTTGCCCGCCCACTGCTTTGCAGCTGCCTCGATTAAACCCTCTTCCTTCCCGACAAAGACTACATGCCAACGACGATGCCTCAACTTGGGCGGCAAGACCTTTCGTAGCTCCCGCAAACCGGGTTCCGGCGACGGGTGTTCTGAATTGATGGTGATCTGAAACGCAAAGATCGCGTCGTCACGTATCAAGGCACCATCAATACCTGCGAAACCCGAGGCTTCAGACCAATAGTACGGAAGCGTTTCCTCGAGTGTTGAATCCTTGGACCTTGTGGGAGCCAGAGTAGGTGTCCCGAAGAGTGAGGTGACATTATCCGGGTCGTGTAGCCAGTGACAGGCTATGGATCTGTTTGCCGCACAAAAGAAAGAGTGGAACCAAGATTTGTATATAAAGCCAGCCGCCTGTCCGGCGTCGCTGGGTTTGCTGAGAGCGGTAAAGAGCTGCGACCTGACGGTGTTGCTTAGATGTTGGAGTGCGGCTCCCAAGATGTAACAGATGGTTTGAGTCGGGACGACAGCACAAGCCTGCGTGCGGTCGGTATTGGACTTGGCATAGTTTGCAGGCCGACAGAAATAGAACATCGAAAGAGCATCCAGGTCCTCGGAAAGGTCCCTCTGTACTATTGAGATGATCATAGACGGACCTTCCCGAGCAGCGACAATGGCGTCATCACGATAGCTACTTTCAATGGCCTCATCCGACATCCCAAGGTAGTCCAGTAATGTTCTAGGAACCCCACCCCATTTCTTGTGGAGCTGGACCATACGGTGGACATCTGATCCCATTAGTTTGCTGGTCATGTCGTCAGATCTGGCTTGAGGGGAAGAAAGAGTACCACATACGCGAGGTTCGTAACTTCCCGCTCAGTCCAAATATCCATCACATAGCATTTGGCGCGAGCTTGCTTGCTCCATTTGTGCCAACGTACTTTCTCGGGTGATGTCGCCTGGACAATTCGGACGGGTGGGTAAGAGTAGAAGCTAGAGGGGGGAGCACCCGAGTTTTGGTGGCTGGAATCAGAAAGAGCCCACGTGTGGCCGCCGCTTCTAAGCGGTTTCTCGTTGACCAGTGGGTAGAATGTGACCGTATCCGTAAAGACCACATAGAATTGGTGGTCTTGATCGTGAACCGCAACCTTCTGACGTTGTTCGAGAAGCCGGACGAGCAGGTAAACGAGAAAGAGTGTTTTACCTAGCGTTGTATAGAAAATTGTCTAGTTCAACTTCATGGCGCGTTCAAAGTTGTTCAAGGCTTACCGGTGCCAGGCTGTCCTGTAACATAAGCCCCTCGACTGTACCGGTCTGTCTGCAATTCTTGCACTGCGGTACGATATTCGTCTCTCACAAGAATCTTTTCTTCGACGGCTGGTCCAAAAATAGTGTGAAAGCCCCTATCCATCTCCCCAGGTCGATGTACTCGAATTCCTCGCTGTCGTGGCTTTTCAAGACGGTTCCAGGTTTACCCCAAACCATCTCGACAAACTCTTTCAGGTTGGTGCGTGTGTCATTGTCCACGGCTGCTTTTCCTGATGGCATTGTACGAGAGCGCAAGGGAGGTTTCTGGGTTGTACTAAAGTGTGTTGGATGGAGGAGCCAGTCTCCTATCTTTGCAAGGGATGACATAAGCCGGCTGTGCTAAAACATGCCAGCTAGCAATCTACTCATGACGATCGAGAATCCGTTCTATCCGCTCGGTAGTACCAATCGGAACCAAAACTCGCTAGGCTGACCTTGATCAACTCCAGCACTCTTCGATGATTCTCCCCTCACGCTCCATCATAGGAACGAAATTCGCTGCATGCTCAGCGGACATGTTCCCAAACGCTTCCGCCGCTTCCTTCACAGCCTCGCGTACCGCGGCGGGCATCTTGTTTGAAGACCTGCATCGACGTGGTAAAGTCTACCACACGCTGTTGGAACTCATGTGTCTGCTTACCCAGAAATGATCAACGTCCCTCGTTGCACTCCGAGAAGCTCCCATACGCTTTGCTTATCCAGACGCAACAGATCTTGAACATATGTCCTCTTCGTGCCCTCAGGACCATCGCGCGAGAACGCGACACGGTATGTAATTTTGCCTGCTCTTGCACAGGCTTCCCATTCTGCACCGTAGTGATGATCCTTCAAAGCCGAGCGACAGCCAAAATAAAGTGTCGTCGCTGGAAAGTGTCAGAAGATACGTTGCAGGCAGTGTTTCAAAGAAACTGACACTCAGATCCAGCAAGGACACGGTCCTCTATTACTGCCCGCATTGGAGCAACGCCGGTCCCAGGACCAATACAAATAAGCGGTGTTTGTGGATCGTTCGGGAGCGATATCAAGCCTTTTTCGATCGTAATACGCAGCTTGTCGCCTCAAAGAGACACCAGTTTCAGTATAGATCATCTTCAGTCGGGAGGAATTCACCGACCTGGTTGGAGCGCGGCGAGGAAACTCGTGCAAACACCCTTGCGAGGTATCCTCAATTTCGTACGATACTTGACGATCGCAACACACAAGTGAATTTCATGAGGATGTTTCTGTGTGACTCTGTTAGTAGTGAATGTTCCGGGATACAGAGAACATACCTTGGGAGAACTTGCTATCGAAAACTGCCGTGGTCGAAGGGAAGGGAATAGATCAAAAATATAGTCTCTAGGTATTCGAACCGACCGAAACTCGGCTAGGACCTCTTTAATGGTGCGCTTCACCCATTGACAGTACTCGTATAGTTCTTCCTATGTGAGATAGTTAGCTTTTCGACGCTGGACGCCACGGACGACCTACAGCGCCTTCGTTGGAGACGAACTCATCGAGTCTCTCCCGTTCCCTTTCATCATTCGTAAACCATCGAAGTAACTCAAAGAAGGAACGACGAGGGACTGCATTGAAGTCAAGGTAACGAGTGAATAATATGCGAAGCGTTGTAATCTGAGGTGTATATTCGGGCAACGATTGATCTGTGTGTCCATGTGAGAAAATTGCGAGGAGGCTGATACACACACACCTTTCATCGCATGGGTGATAGAAAAGGGCTCATCTGCGGTAGTTGCCCATCCCATTGACGCTAAGAAACTATCCACTTCAGAGGCCATGGCAATAGGATGGATGACAGTGACATCTCCTGGCAGATAACTATACCATCAACGTTAGTACGGACCAACAGACAAGACAGTCACTCACTCCAAGTCTCTTTCTGAAACAAGCTCGATATGCCTGACATCCTGGAACCAATCCTCTGCAGTGATTCGGCGATTACACTGGACCGTGACATCCCAATACTTTTGATCAGCGTCCAGAGGGTCTGTGCATGCCGTTTCTGCAGAGACGTTGACGGTCTCGACTCGAGGCGGGACTCTCCCAAGTGCCGGAAGTGCTTTGAGCGATACGTCACACGAATTCAGCTCCAGCAATCGCTCGAGCAACTGTTCTATCCACGGATCTAGTGCACCATCTACACTGAGCTTGCAATCAACACCCCTTTACGCGACAGAACTTGGTAGACTTACCCTTGCGGATGCTGGTCGTCCCCTTCCCCTCTAGTACATAATTCACGTCCTCCGAGATTGGTCAGCCGGCGAGCCAACTTCTTTGCTGGCCAGCAAAATTTTTCATAGGCCGAGTCACCCAATCCAAAGACAGCAAAGTTCACGGCTTCGAATAAATCATTGGGTAGATCCGACCGGAGCAGCGTGTTCCACAAGGGCGTCATGGCGCGCGGCTCTGAGCCAGATCCCGCAGTCGCGACCACAAATATGACGAGATGCTCCGAAATCAGACCTTCCTAGGAAAATAAAATGTGAAGAATTCAAAATTCGGCGAGTCACACGTACTGGAGAATAAGACCCAACGTCACACACACGGCATTGAAAGTGACCTCTGCGGCACTCCCTCGCAATCCGATCAGCGACTTCCTGTGCTGTTCTGGTCTCTGTTGCATACAGAACCAAGATATTGCGGTCCGGGTTGTCATTATCTTCTGCGTAGTGCACACCGGCCGACATCGCGGCGTAGGAGTACGTGAAAGCGCCGATATTGGGTTCTCCCACTGGCATTTTCCGACTCGCAGTCATGTTGTGGCTGTGCAAGTTTCAAGGGATTAGCCAAATTTGAAATTTGAGCGATGTTACCCAAAGACTTGCGAGTTCATTGAATCGAGACTCTGTGACGCAAAAAATTGATTGTCATTCCGCTGATATTTGTACAACGTGTTGTGAGCAAATAAAAGAGAAGGAAGTGAGGAGAGAGGGATCCGTAAGTAGGTAAGCTTTGTTCAAGAAAATGCTTTTTATGCCAATTCCACGGAAAAACATCCGTAAGGTGAGGCCCACAATCAAAAGGAAAGAGTAGGTGTGTGTTGGAGTAGGAAAAAGGGTGAGAGTGAGATAGTGAGAGTGAGGTGTGAGGCTGAGGAATAAAATAGGTGAAGAAAAGTGATTGTTATCACAATGCCGTATGCATACATTGCTATTGAGACTAGAGATACAGAAAGGATAGAAGTCATAAGCACATGCATTTACTGACGAGACCAGAGACAAACGCATCGGGCGCGCCCATCACGGTTGAGACTCACAAAGCAGTTTCGTTGAACGTTGAGAGTTGACATTGAGGTAGCACGTTGATGCCAAAGGGAGAGAAAGACACAGACAACGTCAGAAAGGCCAACGTGCAGTATGGTTGGGTTCGTAGCCCACACTGCGGCTGCGAGTACCGTTCTTGCGGACGATGGGGATCGGTGTGGCACTAGGCTCACGGAGGAACGCACGCCCAGTACAAGATTCTCCTAGACTCAATAACGACGAATCTTCCTTGACACCCGCTCGAGATCGACGAGCGGGCCACACAGATGATACTGGAGGTGTGCTCTCAGCCCTTTTACTCCCCTTGGATCCGCCAGAGCGTTGTGCGTGTTGTATCTTGCGCAGTTCCTGTATCGCAGGCGATGACGCACCATTTAAATGCGTCGTAACCTCTGCAATGGCGTTCAGTCCCAACGCACAAGCCCAGCGGGCAGTGTTATCCAATACATCTGTGGCAGAATACATCTCCCGTCCACGACTAGGCTCGCAGCCACGATTAGATCGCGTTGTAGAAGTCCCTATTGAAGGTGCAAAGCGATTGCTTTGTCGCGGATCTGCTTTTTTCGGGCTGCGACCGCGTTCGATAAGGGACGCTGGCGACATAGGGGCCGGGCTACGAATATCCAAGGACGTAGGCGCGTGCTCGACATCGTCGCACGCCGCAGCAAGCGGCAAATACGTGGCTCGCGATCTGGATACGCTCCGGCTCGTACTTCTAGTCGAGAGGGAGCTGGAAGTCGTAGCGGAGGTACGAGAAAGGGACCTGCGCGGACGGGAGGAAGGTCCACCGAGGGATGGGAAGTCGGGAGAACGTGATCGCGATCGGCAACGCCCCGAACTGGGTTGGGTGTGGCAATGTACGAACTCATAATCGTCCGCATGCGATACAGATGCTTCGTCAGCTTCCTCCAAACCAATATCCCACGCTATGTCATCCACCATTGCTATGGTCCAACGGTACCGCACGTCACGCTCAAGGCATCCCCTCAACACACGTGTTGCTCCGCGACCTATATTGCTTGGCATATCATACACGCCTGGAAAGACTACATGAGTGAAGGGGGAGATGAAGGTAGTGTTACTCACCATGCAGAATCTTCATTGTCAGCCTAGGCTCAAACGGGTCAGAGAATGGAAGTCGACCCGTGAGTAGTGCGTAGAGCAGACACCCTAGCGCCCACATATCTTGGGCAGGGTTTGCACCATGATGCCTGCCATGTGTTTGGGGAGACAGAAGTTCTGGTGCAGCATATGGTAACGAGCCCGGCTGAAACGCGTGAGCGGGATGGACAGGAGCAGGGGAGTGATCGCCAATGGGAGTAGAAGTGCGATGACGGCGAGGCCCATGACGCAAAATGGACGCGTGGGAAGGCAACAAGGCTTTTGATTGTCGTACGGTGTGATGGATAGCGGAGCGGTGGCGAAGAATGGGGGGACCATCACGGTCGTCCACGCGTTGCTCGTCGTCTGACTCGCCAATCTTGCGGGTGAGACCAAAGTCGCAAATTCGACAGACACCCATTTCATCTACAAGAACGTTTTCGAGCTTGATGTCTCTGTGGACATATCCTGCAATTTCGTGCAGGTATCGTACACCCCGGACGACTTGGCGGAACATCATTCCGGCGTCATCATGAGGTAAAGCGGGAGATCCGTCCCGTTTGAGGATGTCAAAAAGGGAGCCAGCGGGGCAGAAAAGCATGACATAAAAGTCGGCATAAGACGTATGTTCTGTGGAAAATAGAGGGAGGATATGTTCGTGGCTGAGTGACGACCAAATCTCGGTTTCGTGGTCGAGACGTTTTCTGGTCAAGGAAGGATTATTTTGTCTTTGGACATCCGATCGCCTTACGATCTTGATTGCAACGACGCCACCTGAAGGGGAGAAAGCGCGCCTGATGGCGGAGAAGCCACCGAGGCCGATGACCGGACCTAGGGCGTAGCCAGCCACCATCTCGCCCTCATCATCAGGCCACCGAGTGGGCTGGGACTTTGTGGGCGGAGTGAATGCAGCCAAAAACATCGCTGCGGGAGACAAGTTGGCTTCCTGTGTCGGTGGAAATGGGTAGGAATCAGACGAGGATGAGCTGGACTCTTCACGTATAAGTTTTTGTGAAACTTGTTGATCAAGGTCCGGGTGAGAAGGGCCATCAGGTGAGCGATGATGACCGTCCGAGTGTTGAGGGCTATTGAAGCAGGTACCCCACGGATTCGTGAACGTGTCCATGGGAGAGGTGGGCTGTGGTTGCTGCGGGAATGAGCAAGGGTCGACTGGTGTCTGAGGAGAAAGCAGCATTGAGCAAGTGGTGATGATGGGGGTATACATAAAAGAGGGGAGAGGTGAGATGGCCTTTATAAAAACAAGATGGAAGCGGAGGGAAGAAGTGTATGCGGGGAAAGGAGCAACAAGGAAGTCCTTCTTCTGATCCAATTTCATCGTGGGAATAATTGGCCATTTTGACTCCGGCACCGCGGCCCTCATCAAATGTCATCGACGACTTGCCTTATTCGGCAGCCTCATAGCGGACTGGTCACCAGTTCCAGGCCGAGTCTCACACTGGAACAGATATCCTTTAAGCCTGTGACTGGCACCAGACGACAACAAGTACTTAGATCGATCGAGGACAGAATATTGCACGGCCATGTGGCGTACCTGTGTTTAAAAAGGGCGACCATTATTCCCATGCCGAGAGCAGCTGCCTAAGCAACGTTCGTGGTCAGATGATGACAGTGACTGGAATATACTGGTGACTCACCATTAGAGGCAAATCTGTGCTAGTTTGGAGCCGGCGAAGAGCTCTCCCGAGTCCGAGTTCCTCCTTAAGCGCAGCAAGCGAATAAAGATTTGCAACATCCCTTTCCCGCAGCAACTTCTCAACTCAAACTCAAACGTATCCTCGAACGCACACATTATACTTGGGTTCCATCCAGTCCCTAGTAGCCACTCTTAGCGAATAACCTTGCCATGTCGGGCGAATTTGTCAAGCCTCGAATTTGGATGCGAATTGAAACGGTTGACGTTACATGTTTAATGTTATGAAACGTCGTCAGAACCCAGGCCTCGTGATGTTTGATTTACCAACCCCGGATCAAAGCGGTGCACAATCCAAGCACGTCTTGCTGGCTGACTCGGATTCCATCAGCTCCAACGGCTGCAGTGTGCACACCGTGGAGCATCACGCGCTTGTCTCATCCTCCCACTGCTCATGCTGCAAGATGTGATCTTGACCCATTTATCCGCAACGCGTGCCAACCCTCAAGTTCCGACCGGTCACCTCATCCACCCTGCTGGCACGTGTACGGTCCTCGCCTGTAATGGATGCTAATCACTGGGTCCAAAAAGGCTGGGAAAGACGCAGCCTTCCATCCACCCGAATTTGGCGCCTGATCAAACGCGGTGGGTATTGAACACCTAGACCTCATCAATCCCGCCATCTCCGACAGGAAACCTGTCCTGTGGGCCCCTTGCCTCGCTGTCGACAGGTACCTCGAATGATTGACACCGATTCGGGACACCCACGCCTGCCTCTCAAGCTACCAGATCAGGCGCTGTGTTAACGTCTGGGCTTCATCGGCTCTCTTATCTTTGACAGAAAGTGTGCCCTGATGTTGGTCCCGCCACCGCGAGCATATCGAATGATATGCATCGAATCGAAATGCGCCTTGGCAACTGAACCCGAACATCATCAGGCGTAATGGATGGTCACCGGTCAAGGCCTAGACTTTGTCTATCCTGCCACCTTGCAGCCTCTACCTCGCAGTCTATGAATATCTCGAATGACTGCCGTGGACTCGGAACATCTTGGCCAGCGCTCAAGTTTCAATCTAAACCCAAACGCCATTCAGACCGCCCAAACTTGGTGACGGATCGAACACGATGAATACGCAGCATCTACATCGAACAATTGACCTCGTTTGAGTTCAGTGTCTCATCTTGACCCAAATCCGAACACCATCCAATGGATGGCCCGAGCCTTAGGCACGTGAGGGAATTCAGGGACTTTCGCAAGTTATCTTTCTGCAAGCCATGTTCATGTTCCCTTCACGCGGTCGCCATTACCCAGTTGGACATATCCCCGAGTCTCGAACACGTTCAGCATCGTGAAAGCCACTTCTTTAGTTTAAACCAATTCGGTTCTGGGTCGAGCGCGTGGATATCTAATAACATCTAGGTCAGTTCTGTCGCCCTGCCAAGAACCCATCCTGAGACCATCCATGGGTATATTATTTATCCCAACTCGAAACACCCAGGCCCGTTGATAAGTTTCAGTTCCCTCCTGCCTAGTCGGTGCTGACCCAGATCATTCATCCAGGCTTGATGGACAGATCCCGAACGCTATCCTCTAAGTCTCAGGGACGCTCATGGATCTGGAAAGCCTACTTAATCGTACACAAATTCAGTAGCAGATCGAGCCCTGTGGGTGTTCAACATCCGTCAATCCGTCGCCATTGGACGACTGACGCCAATCCAGAACAAACAGGTTAACCGTCCGAGTCCAAACACGGATCCGAAATTTATCCGAGTTCCATCACAGATGCCAGTGGCCCACTGAAGTTCATACCCATCAAAGATAAATACAGTACCGTGTCCAACGTTGCTCTCTGTTCTTTACCGCCCTCCCGGCAACTCTGACTTGCCTGTCTTCCCAATTTGTCCGTCCTTTCGGGTCAACGGCACGCGTCCTCAAGTTCGCCTTTTTTTTTACTTGTCTTTACATCGGGGGATCACGAGCCCATTATAAAACCCGCTCCGCCGTGATAAGTACTTGGCGTAGCCGTCACTGTGATCTACTGCTCCAAACTCACACGACTGTAGGGACTCGGACGCTCTTACCTCGGATCATCATCCTGCCGTGAAACCATCTAATAACTGTCACGGGAGCTGGCTCATGTCTACGGCCGGACCATGCTCATTGGCGTACTTCCTCGCTGCATCTCGTATGACACGTCCATTTGGATGCGAAGTTGAAACGTGGGAGGTGATCGGTCACCGGTGATACAGGCATCCGGTTATACCAGGATAGATCTATTCCAAACGGGCGAGTGCAATTTGGGTTGGATCTAGGTCATTCCATACAGAACCATATTGATGTACAAGAGGTGGGAAAAGGGTGAACGGTTAGTGGTTCCTCTCCCATGTCAGGATGGACTGACAACTCGGGATGCCCAGGATGCATACATGGACATGATGAATCGAGACTCCTATGTTGAACAGGCACCATCGCCATGATGTGCGAACGTTCGAACCCTCGGCCCTATCACCCATTACGGTGATCCCACCCATTCCATCCTGGTGTCACACGCGCGAATCTTCCACAGACGGTGCCGTACTAGTAAGAATCCCACCCACTAGCCTGTCTTTTCTTTCAAAATTCCAGTGATCACTGCGAAATTGAATCCCATCATGGCCACGGAATACTTAGTGACGTCGAGTTATCAAAGACGCCAACGACAGTGCAGCTTTTCACCGCCTCGCTTGCGATGATCATGCGCAAGTCGCACGTCTTGCCCGCAGTATCACCGCCGTCCGCTTGGCCGTCACTTTTGTTCGTGAGTCTCGGTTTTACGCTCGTCGCGTCAACTCTACCATAGTCGGCCCATCAGTGAACCAGCAGCCGAGGAAACTACAAATACCATTCTGTTGCCGAACGACCAAGCTTTACGCCACAAAGTCAAACATAATTCCATTAAGGAGTAACAGCATTCGGTGTTACCTAATGTATTATAGGGTCCGCCCGCCTGTGCATCACTATGGGCTGCCGACTTGACGTGATGGTTTGAAACCAACTCTTTTGTTCGTCACGGATTGATCCTAACCACTCTGGAACAACAACTTTTCATTGCTTACATAGATGGGTGAACTTGGAAATCACGACCTCAATGATCTTGTATTGGCCACTTTGAATTTGCCGGGATTCACACATTGAAGGGCGTTCAAGCCACTCTGGCTAGCATCCTCGACTGCTGCCCACGTCAACATTCCAAGGTATGTACATAATCTAGGCGATGCTCAAGGTACTTGTCTGTTCTTCAGTCTTGGTCTACAGGTCGGACGGATCCTATCAACAAGAATCACCCCAACGTGCGTTCACCGGCACCCTCGGATGACAACTCACGATTAACAAGCACGAGTGTTTTGGTCATGGTGTCACCAACCAAAGACGCTCAACCCCCCAAGTTTTGAGTGCGCATCGTGTTCCCCGTCACCCTCATTGATCGAGACGAATGGGACACCGGAATCCCATTCCTGATTGTCATCACCTCTAGTGGGATCCATACAATACATGCCGGATGCGGATCGACCCTCCCTCCCCTTTCTGGGAAACTCGGTGGAAAAGAAGATCGCGCGCGACGCGGGAGAGCGCCCACCAAGACAGCACAGTTGATCCTTGCCGTCCGGCAAGACGGCGAACTGGAACGTGCATTGTTCCGAACGCGGCATCACTTTTTTTTTCGCGTTTCATATTCGGCCGGCGATATCATGGCGGTGTCATGTAGGACTTGGCGAATTCGAAGGCGGCAAGAAAAGCGCCCATCGACGGCATGGACGGCCTTTTGACCGATGCCTGTCACTACACGGCGGATGCGGTACTCGGTCGTACTTGGGAACTTGGGACATGCCACCTGCGGCGGCTGAAACCTTGCTTGTGGATGTGGAGTGATATCGAATGTCCTTGCGGAAAAAAAAACTAGATTGAAGGTTACCGTCACTCTTCCACTTGCCCTTGTCTAATGAAGCCACTCATGTATGAACATTGGTTGCCAACTCTCGAATTCTCGCTTCGGCGCCTTCAGCGACTGCGCTCGAATTCTGTATGTACATGCCTTTCGATCTGCTAGGGTCCGCATTCGCAATTGCAAGTACCTACTGGACACAACAACAGCACACAGACAGGGGTTACAATTGTCGGGGTGGAAGAAACCTTGTCAAGCAAGGTGATCGTAGGTAATACCACCACATATGCCGACTCGGCCAACAAACCGTACTACGGACGACGTTCCCCCCGGTCAACAAGTCAGTCATGGGGACATTCTTCTTTCGATCGGCGATCAAGTTTTAGGGGTCGTTGAAAGCGCCGGTACTACGCGTGACAACGGGTTTCATAAGATCCGTATACTTGGTCCACGGATGCGCTCCTCACACGCGTCATCGTCGATACCAGTTGGCTGAACAACAAACGATTCGACCGGGATACGTCAGCCGCAGTACGTTGGTACCATAGGTCTTTCGACGCCCCCTCGGGTCTGATACGTCATGACACACGTTGCCTGCTCATCGCGTGACGTTGAAACATCCCATTCCCGTCGTGCTAGGTGGTTACTTGGCGTATGTTGACGAGGGATCTTGGACAATGAGAAACCGAGTTATACTTGTAGCATACCATGATATCTTTTGCCGGTCGCACTATATGTACCATCGAACCTCTGCAGTGCCATGCTTCAAAAAGAGACGCATTGTCGTTTCATGTCGCGACATACGAATAAAAGTAGGGTATGGTATAAGGTATCGATATGGATATCAACGACAATGAGCGCTTCCAGCTTGGTATGTACACGTTCTGCCCGCCACACCTCGCAAACACGATCGCCGAACGGAAATGTTCGAGGGATGACACCACCAGGGCCAAACACCCCAAGGACGCTCCCAAAAATCACACCTCTTCCTGTACACGACCCATCCGTCCCACAAGCACCTCTCCGATCCCAAGGCCCAAAATGACCGAGATGATAAAAGCACCGTTGAACGTCCTGTGCATGCGTTGTTGCAAGTGTTTTTATATATATAAAAAAGCCCGCGCGTGGAGACACGACGGCGACACGTACATGATGACCAACATGAGGGCGTACGAACACGTGGATTGCAAGGCATGGAGGATGCCGCGGGGAACGTCGCGCGAGAACGCAAACGGAGGCACGAGGCTCTTGTGTAGAGTGGGAGAGACGAGGCCGTCGCCTTTGCTAGCGTCCGCGTGCATGAGTCTAGTCGTCGTCGTCAGCCACATCAATCACGCACGCCAGGAAAAGACCGAAACGACGATAACAACACGTACCTCGTCCTCCACCGGTATTCCTGAATGCGTCTGATAGCACCCAGACACCGTTCGAGGATACAAAAGAAAATCAACCCGATACAAGCACCGGTGAGCGCCGCATTGGTAGCGGGTTGCCACGCCTCAAAGATGAGATTGTCGCCCGTGCCGAAATGGAGATAGGACGTCATCATGCCCATGTCCATGGTCATATTCATGGACGTGCCATCTGTTGAGTTGCTGCCCATCGGACTTGAATTGTTCATCGAATCCATCTTGTTGGGTGATCGGATGGATGTTTGTGCTTTCTCTGTGTTCTTTAAAAACGAGGGTTGGAGAACGAAGATGGGATGGGTGAGTGGCTCACGAGGGGGAGAAGAAGCAATAGGTAATTCTGGAGCTGCCGACGTCGAGATGCGTTTAAAAGTCGGACAGTGGGGGACAGGGGCGTGGCTAACTAGGCGACATAAGCGAGCCAAAGACAACAATGCTGTCCTCAGGAATGCCCCCCCCTGGCCAACGTCGTAGGCTGCGATTCTACTTACCCAAACCTGTGGTTGGGAATGTGGATCACGGTAAGATGCTAGATCGCACTCGTCAGATATACGCGCGAAACACTGGGAGGAGAGGAGGGGTTCAATCCTGGTAAACTGGTAGGTAGTCGACCAGCCTGAGCAGTATTCGATGATTGACATGTGACATGTTTAAATGACGGATAGTGAAAGACGGCGATATGTTCGGGGCGGTGGCTATAACATACGTTTCATGTCGACACCTGACGTCTGCAAAGCCAACGTCAACGAAAAAGGAAAGTGTTGAAATGCTGAAAGGACGAGGTCGCCAGACAGTCCAAACGACGGTGCAGAAAGGCTTGCGTGGCCCAATGTCACCGATTAAGGTGAAGGGGGAGACAGGAGGTCCGAGCTTCCACGATGAGAACGATCGGTGGCGCAGGCTTTGACCGTCGCTCACCGCTCAGTGCAACCAAACGACAAACGTCCAACGTCTGTACCTGGTTGCTGTCACTAGTACTTCGAATTGAATTGTCTCGTTGTCACCGGGAAATTCGAAACCTGCCATGTCATCGAGCGACGGAGAAAAACGTCGACGTGGTGACAGTGAACCGACTCGACGCGCCGGGATATGTAAACGCAACTCCCACTGCTGCCAGTGGTATCGACACACACCCCGTCCAAGTCTTCCTGGAATCCATTGAAGAAGCCAACACTGTGTTCAAGCCTGCGCGTCAACCTTCGATGTGACTTTTGAAAAAAAGAAAAGACCTACGACGGCCGCATTCTCACCACCGGTCAACCAGTCAAACCCAAGTTCAAACCGAAGAAGCTGCAAGCAAGAGATGAAGCTTGAAGCACCGTAGACGACGTTGCGACACGAGGCTCGATCGAGGCGGTTTTGGCCCGACGCGCCAAGTCTGAGACGCGAGATCACCGGACAAAGGGAGTTATCGGGTTCGATGTTTCCGGAAACACACACATTGAGCATCACTCCAAGGATCACTGGGACGACACCGCATCAGGATCAGGAAGAACGTTGCTCTATATATACACTTCCCTTGGCTTACTTGGCCGCATTACAGACGAGCAAAACACACCTCATTCCCTGCACGTACCGCATCATCTCAAAGAACAAGGAAAAGGGTCGCTATCGCGAGGGGTATGATATTAAAACAAAGAGGGAACAGAAATCCTCATGAATCAACTCAGTCAAACGAACGTGTTCTGCAATCTCGCTTCCAAAAAAAATGTCCCGCATGGCCTCCATCGTGCACATTCCTCCCCCTTCTCGAGGACAGGTCAGTATCCGTGTTGTGTGCGTGTCCATAACGTCCATGGTCAACTAGGATCTGAACAGAGGGGAACGAAAAACTATCGAGGATATCGGCAATAAAGGGGAGGCAACTAGTCGGGGGGAAATGTGCGTTTCATGCTGCGATGAAGAAGAATACTCTATTAGCGTGCTGGTATGTGTCGTATAGCAAGAGCGAAGCAACCAAAAGCGGTCATCGCGACAAAAGAGAGAGTCCCATGTTCCAGCCCGCCATCAGAGTAGCATGGATGCGATCCCGAGTCCTGCAACGAGCGAAAATGCGCCTGTCAGGCTTGACACGCTCCAACTGCGCTCGCCAGCGCTCGCAAGGAGGACCGCCGCACTCTTGGCTTTTGGTGTCACGTTCCGCAGTGGTTGTGTCGGCAGCATGTTTGGGGAGGACGTGAGTTGCCACATAGGCGGCAGGGGAGTCCCATCAAACTGATACAGCTGTAGGGTGTAGCCTCGCACGGCGTCCTGGTAGATATTCCATAATTGGTAGAGCTCGGTGTCGTTGTAATTTTCGAGAAAATTGGATACGGGTGCACAAGTGTCTTGTATTTGCTGGTAACCGTCGTCGAAGGGGGTGAGGATCATGGAGCCGTTGGAGACGAGATTGTAAGTGCCGTGACACCAGTTCAAGACACCGGTGATACAATTGGGTCGAGAACCTAGTAGGGCGCAAGTGAGCACAAGATCCGAGCAAGAGAAAAGCGGGATAGTCACCGTTTCCCATCATCCGGTACCGTGCGATCTCATAAAAACCATCCGAGGTGCTGTATGGATGCCATCTCAGCCGACGACGCTCTACATCGAGAACAGACCCACAATGAATAGGATATGCCAGTCGTTGGTGGGTAGTTGAACGACAAGTTGGCGGGTCGTGCAAAGTTCTGTCGAGTAGGCGCACGTAAACGACATGAGAAAGACATGGGAGATGAGGAGAGGACTGACTGAGCCAGTGACGACGTTTTGGCTCCCCGAAGACCAAGTGCCGACGATGGTCGTCACGTTGTGTCCTGGATCGTAAACGATGTCCTGACCGAACACAGGTGCTGCGAGGAAGAGAAAAAGGAGGGGAAATGCGAACATGTTGAGGACGAGATGTGGGCCGAGGATGGACATGAGGACGGCCAAGGTTGCAAAGGAAGGGACAGGGAAGAGGCGAACGGTGATGAGAAGGCAAGTGTGCTGAGTTTGTCCTTGTTTATTTCGCTCCCCCTTGTCTCACTGAGACCGGTTGCGTTGCGTTTCTGCCTAACAAATATGCCCACAGTCTTTTCCACAGCAACCACCATCACCACATCGCCCCGTTCAAGTATTCTCGTGAGCTCCACATCGTGGCGTCTTGTACATTGTGGTCACCAAGTCGTGCTGCGCAGCGGTTGGTACGGACCGTGTTGCGTACGTCTTGGCCGCTGTCACGCCGCGAGCCCTGAATAAGCCTGGATTGGAATAGTTATTGTACGGTACAACTTTACAATTCACATCGTCATAAGCAGTGCTCTATTTTCAGACGACTTCAATCCTTCTTCAAGTCCCGCCGAACAACAAAGACACGCTCGCCCTCTTCTGTCACCGAGAGTTCCTGCACGCCTCGTACGTCCTCCAAGCCTTGGACGCCCCGGCCCTTGGCAAGCACAATATACATTTCAAGGCCATCACCGACCTGGAGAGACAAAATTAGCACTGGCATAGAACAAGGATCAGCAGCACGAGACCTCGATGTGGCGCTCAGTCGCACTCGTGAACGAATCGATGACGATCGACAAAATAGTCGGAAGAGGCAAGTGTGCCGGATGTGACGTGCCTGGTGCTGGTCGCTGATTATTGAAATAAATCTGCATGTCGCGGTCAGGACGACAAACGGGAGCACATCGGAGATGGACATACCTGATTGTCCAAGAATGGTTGTACTAGTGATTGTGCAGCACCTGCTGCACGGCATGCCTCACGCTCGTACGAACCGACAGGATCGAACGAGTAGACCGCACCGGTGCCTGGACTTGTGGGTGAGAGGGGAAGTAAGGGAAGACATGTATGACGAACCATCTTCCTCGATGCCGCCTAGGATATTGTACACGTAGAATGGAAAGAATCGTCGGGCATAGAGCATCGTTTGGATCAATCGAGCGATGGCACGAAGAGGCATGTCTTTTGAGTGTGCATGGCGATACCACTACGGGGGAAGGACGATGAGTGCACGTTGGGGGAAGAGACACGTAGACGTACTTCCAGACGCTGCTTTACTTTCTTGACAAACATGTTTCCATCTGCTGCAAAGCCATTCACGGCGAGAACGGCACGATCAGTTCTGATGCAAGATGAGCAAACGTGGTACACGATGAGCGGTGAGACGCATACAATGGAAACACCTTTGGTGCATATCGCGTCTGGATGCTATAACCCTCGCTCTGCCTGGTATCGCCGGCGATAACTGTAAAGTCTGCACCAGCAATGGCGAGGATGGTTCCGCCGTTGTCAGAGTAGGGGTTAAACTGTCGTTGGGTTGGGTGAGCGATGGAGTCCATCATTAAAATCTCGCACAAGAGCAGCCCTGCTCTGATATGGGGCCGCGTCACTTGTGCGTCTACGTGTCGGAGTTTGAAATATGTCCGAAGTCTCTCCGTCCGCTAGCAGCTTAGATTCATGTGCTCAACCGTCAGTCATGCTCTCTTATCCTCATGACGACCAACACGGGCTTTCTGTGACATGAAATCTCCGGTGTTTCTCCTAGTTCATCGCACGACTCGGAGAAATGACCAGCAACGACTAGTCTACCGACTGTCAAGGTGAATTCGTATATAAATTTATCGCATCGGATACGGCCACGCGAGTCCGTAGCCAGGCATGCAGAGTAAATAAATTGAATTTTACCATGACGGCGAGGCGAGTGATGACGGCGAGGCAAATATGGACCATCCCGTCCGTTGATCGCCATGAAACGTGTGCCGCTTCCAGTTTTGGCAAGTGTCGCAATCGTCGTCATTCCCGCACATCCAGCGCCACCTGAGATCGGGTATGAGTGAGTGTTCCACCTTCTCCGCTCGTCTCATCTCAATGCATCCACCAGACGTAGAAGCGCTCAACGGTCGTTTGCTCTTTGCAATCCCGAAAAAAGGTCCTATCTTGGCAGCGCAGCGTGCATGGCATACATACTGATCGCCGTCTTGTACAGGCAGACTGCACGAACGATGCTTGCAATTGCTTGCAGGTACGTACGCCGCGCGTCGACGTCGATGCGGACGTATCGTCTCGCACGCGCGGTTCCTGAAAGGCGAGAGCACCCGCCCTGATCAACGCTATCAGGTGCAGACATTCAGTTTCGCCGATCGGATCGTCTCGACGTATGCCTCGTCATGAACCACCCCATCACACTGTACGTTCCCCCCCATTCCTTCTCTTCTTGTTCACACTCGCATGTTGCACACACGCAGCGTCTTCCTCCCCGCATCCGACATCCCCTCTTTCGTCGGCAACGGTAACGTCGATCTCGGCATCACCGGTCACGACGTCATCCTCGAAGCCAAAATGCAAGACAGGGTGACCGAAATCGAGCGCCTTGCGTTTGGAAAATGTGCCTTGCAAGTCCAAGTGCCCGAACGCGGACCGATCAAGACGGTCGAAGACCTCACTGGGAAGCGCGTCGTCACCAGCTTCGAGGTCCTCGCAGGCGAGTATTTCACGCGCGCGGACGATCGGTTGGCGTTGGTCGGCGAGCAGCGGACAAAGATTCAGTATATTGGTGGGAGTGTGGAGGCCGCGTGTGCGTTGGGGTTGGCGGATGGGATTGGTGAGTACATGACGGATGGTCGATGGTCGTTGTTGATCGCGCTGACATCTCTCTAGTGGATCTCGTCGGTAAGTATCCACGCCGAACCAACGCTCGATCTGACGCCACGACATGCGTGCACGATGAATAACAGAATCGGGCGATACCATGCGCGCGGCAGGACTGCACGCCATCGCCACGGTCATGAAAACGGAAGCGGTCCTCATCAAATCCAACACGCCCTCGCGCGCTAATCACACTCCACTGATCAATCTGATCGCGAGTCGCATCGCCGGCGTCGTGGCCGCTGAAAAATACGTCGTGTGTTCGTACAACATCTCTCGCGAAGCGCTCCCACGTGCCGTTCTGATCACACCGGGACGAAGGGCGCCGACGGTCAGTCCGTTGGAGAACACGGATTGGGTAGACGTCAGTGCGATGGTGGTGAAAAAGGAGTCTGCGAGAGTGATGGATGAATTGGTCGAGATTGGGGCAAAAGATATCTTGATTTATAGTTTGAACAACTGCCGTGTATGATTGGGGCGTCATCGCTAACCAGCGCTGGCTACGGTCATCCCTGCTTGCCAGTGCCTTGGTGGTGATACCCACATAGACACACTTCTATCTAGCACTCGGCCGCTATGTATATGAGTCGCATCATGACCATTCGTCGCGATGACAGGTCAAGACACCCAGGAAAGGCAGGATAGATCTAAAGTACGGCCCTCACTGTTCGTCCGTCAGCTACTTCACAATAAGGCTGCATAGTCGAAGCTTACAGGATGGTCGTAGGATATACCAAAATCACGTATAGCGAGTCTGGACACTGTTTCGTAGTACTTTCCTTTGACTGTGTCGGTATCTTCGATGGGGTAGTTCTCTGTGAGAAAAAGCTCGGTGGCTTCCTCGCCGATGTGGTCGGACATCTCGCCCTCGTAAATCTTCGCATCGAGCTTGGATATCGACGAGGTGGGCGACGGCTGCTCTCTTCATCAGCAAAGCGTCTCGATAATTCTTCTCAACAAGCTTTTTGTCGTAGGGTGGCAGTTGTGGGACAACCTACGATCACATCAGTAGAAACATCAAGTTACGTCCAATAGGACATACATACCAGGTAGTACTTGCTAGCTTCTATCAATGCATCGTGGAAAGAAGGAGGGGATGCTAGGGTGCCCTCAGACCTAGCTGAACTCTGGAACGTCGAAGAGCCCGCCGGAAGCGAACTTGAAGTCTGAGAAGCATATGTGGAATGATGAATGTCCAAGGCCCAATTTCCCGGAATTATTTCTCTCTTGCAAGGTAGAGGCTCATTGGGAGGAAATTTCATGATGGATTTGTGAGATCCTACTGTGTGGGCCATCGCAAGTTGATTGTAAGAAAAAGTACATTGCAGCAAGCATAAATACACCCGGAGCCGTGACCCTTCGAGCACATCGTCCCCTTTAGGAAACTGTTCCGTCACCACAATGCGTCATTCCAATGGACCCTGTTCCAGAGTTCGATTCCTCTGATTCTAATGAACCGTTCGACCTAATTCCCCCAGATCGGTTGAGGAATTACTGGATTCCATCTTTCAGTCTGTGGGGGGGCCAGGAAACAGTATGCAATCTTTTTATGCAATGGAACCATCGAATCTCATGGCACCGATTGACAGTTCCCATTGAGGATTTAGAACCGCCAGTTGGACTCCCCCACAAACTCCATCAGGACGATTGACAGTCCATTTACACTCACCGTGAGTGACAGCGCGCAATCTTAAATTGGTACTGACATCTCCATCAGTGTACAATTTGGCTTTGGATGGCGAAGCTCGACCATTCTCTTCCAGCTGGAATGACGTGACATTCCGAAAGCTTTTTGTCCGTGAGGTAAGGCAACATTCTTACCTAACGCATGAAATACTTATCGTTTTGCCAGTGCCTTGGTGGTGATACCCGCATAAACACCACACTCGGCTGCTATGTATATGAGTCGCATCGTGACCATTCGTCGCGATGACAGGTCAAGACACCGATGACTTCACACTCGCTCTCGAACCGATGTCGTGGCCCCAACGCAAATCGAAGCCTTCCTCGCTGCGAAGGAGGGCGATGGCGAGTCAAGGAAAGTAGCGCTGCTGTGGATAAACTGATCCCGTACGAGAGAGGGGCGTACTTATGCAAGAGTGGATGTCATACACGACATGCTTGTATGACGAGGAGACGGGAAAGATGGGCTATCGGGGGGACGGACTGGTCAGTGGTGAGTAGAGCAGTGTCCCAACTGTGACAGTACACCGTGACGTGAGCTACCTTCGATCGACCCACACTGCCAGAAGATGCACCGCGCGCTTGAGATTCAAGAGATCCTACTTAATATTTTTGCTCGCTGTCGTCCACTGAGACTAGATCAGAGTAATATGGAGCATATCCCGCGGAAGGCAACCTCCGATGTATTCGCTCTGGCTATAACGTGTCGCGCATTCAAAGAACCAGCACTGGACCTACTCTGAGAAGAATTGTACAGTCTATCGCCTTTAGTACTATGTCTCCCAGAAGCATCTCATCAAGTATCCTTTGGATTCGAGGTAGGGTATTTGTCACACTTTGGCGGTGAATGACTTTCATTCTTTTCTCTTGTGTAGCCGTTCGGCAGACCGCCTACCCGAACCGAGTGGGATATCCTTCGAGGTTATGCGCGTCGCATCCGATCCATATCAAGTGTCACAAGTGTCGGTAGTATCGACGAGACATCGTCGCTAACCCTCTTGGACTCCCCCACTGCTGAGCCGCTCTTTCCAAACCTCCGCTATCTGGATCTTCACTATGCTGATGAAACCATCCCCCTATTGCACCTGCCCCTCCCGTCCTTGATTTCCCTTCATATTCGGTTCGAGTGTACAGCTTTACTCAGAAATCGACTCCCATCGTTTCCCAACCACTCTCTAAATATCAAAACACTCATCGTCAGCGGGTGTTCCCTCGAAGACCTTGACATGTCGTCCAAAATTGGACTTGATCTTTCGCTCTCCCGATGGCTAAACCTCCAGAAAGTCATTTGTCCTGATATCACCTTGAACGTGGACGCTCTCACACATCTGTCTCGCATGCTTGCGTTGACTTGCCTCGCTTTCACGCAGACCAAAGTGGTTACATTGCCGGCTTCCGACTCACCTCTTGTCTTCTCCAACTTGCGCGAGTTGAGATTACGTTCGCCATTCTTGGACCGGATCTTACGGCTACTCTCCTACATTCGACTCCCTTCCATCACGAATTTTACTGCCATCATAAGTGGCTGCCCTACCGAGGAGGAGCTTTCCTCCTTTTTTTCCAGTGTCCTGACATGCAATGCTGGTTGTGCGATTGAGGGCCTCACATTAGATCAACCGTTTCCCATGCGTAACATTCTCGGTTCCATTCGGAATACGCATCTCGTCCTCACTTGCAACCATACATGACGTTCAGCAACCTCCGTTGCTTCTCATTCAATGTCAGGTGGAGTGTGAACCTGACGGACCATGACCTGCTCACATTGGTGTCGGCTTGGGCGCACCTGGAATATCTTTCCATTGGTGCCTCTAATGACTGGGGCACACAGAGCACACAGAGTGGCATCACGCCCGATGGGCTGATACGGCTTCTACAGACATGTTTGTCGCTTCGCCATATCGCCCTCCACATGGACACGCGAGGTTACACCAAGCCACCCCCGAGGGGATGGTTAGCGAACCCCGGCTGGACGGTGCCGCGCACATTGTCGATCAACGTCCTCAACTCGGTGATCAACCCAGGATGCATGTTCGCCGTCTCCACGTTCTTTTCTGACCTCAAAGAGTGTGCCGACGTTTCCTTTTTCGCTTGGGAGGTCGGGATATCCGACAACCCCCCTACGTATCGGCAGCGCACAGGAGCATGTGGATGGAGATGTTCGATGTTCGATGTTCAAGGGGCTAGTAGACATTAGATCACTTGACGATGCTTGATGATGTTCGAGTCATGTCGTTCAAGCAGCAGCGATAAATGTTCATTGAGATACTATGAGAAAAAAAGACGTTGGAAGGGTTATACGAACGTTGAACCGGTAGGATCTTTGCATGTTGAAACAGGGGCAAGATTTCATCCAATTCTCATGCTTGCTCGTGGACATAGATAGGAATGCAGACACCATCTGACAGATTGTCATGCACACAATATCCTCAACTCGGTGACCAACCCAGAATGCATGGCGGTCGTCGATGCGATCTTTTTTGCTCGGGGATTACGTCAACGTTTTCTTTAGTGCGTGGCCGGTTGAATTGCTCTTCGAACCTGAGGAAGTGGTTCTAGGATTGGTGTGCTCAGGTAAGACAAGACTGTAAATGGAGATTGTTGTGGGACTAATCGGACGAGAACGTGGTTGCGAGAGAGCCAAGTGAGAAGTGTAATGGGGTTGTGAATGAGACACTCGCTGAGACTCACTGAATAGTTGCAAACCATGGAAGACATTCCAGACTATGTCGTTTTTTCCTCGCCGATGGTGTATACTAATGGATACTTGAACAGCACGAATGGACAAAAGATGTCGATTGGTGGAGGAGGTCCTGTTGGAGAACTATCTCAGGCTCCACCCTGGCAGTATCGCATTGTCACGTCCTCGTGGTGTGCTTGCGTTTCTCTCTGCATGTCAGACGGCAATCCACGACAAGAATCTCTCTGATGAGGCTGTTCATATTGTTGCAGGAGTGTTGTTTACCGGGGTGTCATTGCTACTTTGTGGTCGATCACATCGTGGTCAAGGACGTGGCGTAAGGCTGGATCATTGGGACTACAAGTAATGCTGTATCAGTATGGCGTTTGAGAGAAAGCAATGCGAGTGGTTCATCCATGTTGGTCTTTGAACGGTTTGGCATTGTGGTCAAATTAGCTTTTCTTACAGATTATACATATACGAAGCACCTAAGGCAGTGCCTCTTTGGTGCCAATAGAGACCTAAAAGGCTGGTTCTGCATGTCACGCGTTTTTGGCCTGTAAGGTGTCATCCTCGCCTGTTCTAAAAATAGATCATCTTTTGACCTTTCACAGTGCCTCTTATGAGCCTCAGGAGCTGTGCAAGAGGATCATGACCCCTCTGGTGGAGGCTCAAGAGGTTCACAAGAACAACCTTATGAACCCTTGGTGAGGCTCACTGAAGCTCTTTCCTCAGTTTTATGCGAGGCACATGGAAACAATATTCTGGTGCAGAATGTTGGTTATGTAGGGTATGATAACTTTGCAGGTACAGCTATAGTATGGTTCATTTACATTGCATACCACGCATGATGTATTTGCAAGTATCAACTATTGGTCACCTATTACTTTCTTCCTTCTGAATATTCCACTTATAGACACATAACCCGCCAATACCCACGGGAAAACACCCTGCATGACATTGACAGCAATACAACCCTCTCTCCTTCACAAATGTTCTGTAATATAACTCGAGATGTGATATGTAAAATGCTCTGTGGCATGTAAGCAATGCCAGGACATGTGGGCACATCACATGTCGAGTTACATGCATTCAGGTGCTATGACAAAAACTTTCAACACTGTATTTTAGCATGATGTATTTGGCTAGATCGATTGGTTCAGATTTGAGGCAATGAGTGGGTCTTATCAGTTGCAGTGGCACCTAATAACCTGGCATGCAAGTTGCTGCCGAGAACATATATCTTCTCAAATGCTACATTATCTGTTTTATGCTTGTATACCTGTCGAATGTCTACATTGTAGCTTGCTTTGTGTAATGTTGTGTGGGGAGTAAATCTCCTATCGCTGTCCACAAATAGACTGAGCGACTGACTTATTTGCAGTAGCTAATATGGATCAACATTTATTTCTCCAATTCCCCACCCACCCACAGCCTTCCACTACAACACTGTTCATGCCAATATTGTTTTACGCTTGTATACTATCAAATGTAGGTCTACAATGTAGCTTGCTGTGTGTAATATTGCGCGAGGAGTAAATCTCCTATCGCTGTCCACAAAATAGACTGACAGACCAACTTACTCGCAGTAGCTAATACGGATCATCACTTACTTCTCCAATTCCATGCCCACCCAAGCCTTCCACTACAACACTATTGGCACTAATATTGTTTGACACTCAGTGGCCCTCAAAATGGAAGACAAAGAGTCACTTACTTGCAGTAGGTAATACTGATCAACGCTTAATTCTCAAACCCCCCACCGACCCATGGCCCCCACTACAAACACTATTGGTACCAATGCAACTGAACCTCGTGGATAAAGTTTATTTGCTATAGCAGGTGGCTCCAGATTTCACAGAGTAAGTAATATTGAGAATCTGTGCTGGATGTACTTGTTATTAGTAGCGGGTATAGACAGGTGATGATCTGATGCTAATTAAGCAACTTTCGATCTGAAAAAGTTTTAATGGTGTTCATGGGCCATTTCCACTCAGTAATGGACAGGGAATGAGTCATTTCGATGGAGAACAATGCAATTATAAATGACATATGCAGGCTGTTTTTTAGTGGGTATGGGCGGAATAGTGGCTAAATGGATATCAGCAGATGTATATTCTGCATTACCCTTGGGATCCCTCCATACTGCAATGGAAGGAGGGAGGGTTGGTGGCTGTAATGTGTCATTGTATTGCGGTAAACGCTGCATGCGAGCATCACCGGGATAATCTTGCAATTAATGGAATATGCGCATGAAAGAAGGAAATAGAGGGGTCTGATAGCAGATACTTGCGCTTAGATCTCACGCGGATTATATGCAATGCAAATGGACTGCATGACAGCCTCGCCCGCCTGAGGTGTGGTCCATATTGCTCAAGTAATCATAATTGAATCCAACTTTTGCTGAGATCTGCTGTTGAATTTCATCAGGTCACCTAGCATTCGCGTGTATATACTACCAAACTCAGATCATTTATGCCAAGGCACACTCGCACTTACATTGACATGGAATAACTGTTCAACAAATCATATATGCATCACAATCTAGGGGACATTCAGTGGTTGGGTTTCGTCAGGCCACTCAATACCTGCCCACCATACTGCGGAAATCCAACCCTTTTCCAGGTTATTTTCCTCTTCAGGAATATGGCATAGGCTCAATATTAAACAATATGCAGTGAAACTCCAGTATTACTCGGATTTGAACCACAGCTTGCTCATCCCTTCCATGATCTGTAAGCTATGACATCACGAAGCACCTCCTTACATCGATGCAAATACGTAATAAATACAACAGAGAAGAACAAACTGCAAGAAAGGGCCAAGTTCATTCTGCACATTGTTTCACTCAAGGACCACTCAGTTCACGGCACAGCTCACTTGAAGTAGTCCGCATTGGGTAGTACATGTGCCGCCATTGTACTTACAAGTGCATTCTTAAATGGCTGCAGAATATTACTCCAACGCATCACACGCACATTCAGTGAACAATAATTGGCTATGTGTTGTTGTGTCACTCCATATCCATGCTGGAAGCCGCCAGTCAACGAGGAAACACTAAAGGGTGCTCGGACGGAAATAGAACCCCCACGAGCACAGTATTCCAGAGAGAAAGATGGGACAGATACAAGACGGGGATCTGTTGGGAAATGTGTCCTTTATATATACTGTTTAGAATACCTGTGAGTAGCACATGTGGTCGATGTCTGGGAGTGCAATTGGAATCTGGGTATTGCTCAGCTTACACAAGCATTTGTACTCCTGTACTCCCGCCCTTCGTATGACGGGATTTTTCCCTTGTAGATTAGAAGTGGCTCAACATTCAATGCAACTTAGTTTGGAGGTTGAGCAAACATTCCCCCATCTGCGGTCGCCTGACACAACTCTTTGATATGCATCTCTAAATACAATCATAGATTTCTATGCGTTCATCAAGTGGCTCGCTATACAAACCATTGTCAATTTCATCCCGCTCTGACTGCAAATCGTCCAGTTTATCAAATATGGCGATGATTTTTCCCCACACGCAACGTTGACGTTGACGGGACAACTGATATAACCGAGCATACTCTGATAAAGCGCGAATGGTTGGTCCATCATCATTTGGCCGGTCACCATAATCTGCTTCTGAGATGTTCAGAACTGGATCTATCATTGATGCATAAGGAGTCTGATTTGAGACAAAAAAAACATGATACATTATCATTGGACTTTAAGAGTGTTTGGATGGTCAGCCATTCTTCAGCCCTGAACTCTCTATTCCTGAGAGACTCAACGTGAGTCGGAAATTCCACATCGAGCCGCCGTAATGTTTGCCCTGGAGTATCCAAAGTGTCAACATCTATTGGGGTTAGCCTTGGCGAGGAATGTAATGAGAGAGAACGACTTACCTATTGGCTCATCAATCACTGCATTTCCATCATTTTCCATCTTTCTCGTTATATCTCGTTGCCTTTGCTGGTTTGAGGGTAATGGGATTGGGACTTCTATGTCAGTTTGATGTGTTGGGGAGGATGACAGGGTGTGGGAAGTGGGAGCAGATGGACGGCTGGTGGGAGAGAGAATAACACTATCTGTAACTGTTGGGTGGAGGGGCGGACCAGGTGGAATTTTGAGACTGCGCAGTCTGTCACGCAGAGTTTTTCCTTGGGGTAGATTACTTGAAGGGTGGAAGGAAGGTATGTCAGGAACCGTGCCATGCAGATGGATTGTAAACTCAGGCGGGTTACTTCTTGGCGGCATCCAAGACAGATACTCATCCGCATGGGTTGGGGACACAGAACACAAAGTGCTACCATCTATCAAATCAGCTTCAATGATGAATTTCAAGATAGGAGGAAAGGCTTACGTGGCGACTCATCAACCTCCATGTTGTCATCCATCGGCCCTCATCGATTTGAAACTGATGCATCTAGAACGTCTAAGTCACTTGCACGGATTGATGAGACTGATGGATGGATGGCGGAAGACACAGTGTCATTGGTTATAGCTGTTGAGTGGGAGGGTGGACATGGCGGAATGATGAAACCGCGAAGTTCTTGAAGTCGATTTCATCCTAGGGGAGGATCTCTGGTGAGATCGCCAGGGTCTATGTTGGGTGATACGCCATTAGGATTGGTGAGAGACTCGGGCTGACTGGATCTTCTGCATGGCAAAGACAGGGAGGAATTGGTAGGTTGATAATGATCAGCAACTGAAGACACCACATTTGACATTGTCATTGTGGGAAAGAGTAGGAGTAAACGAGAGCAAAGTAGCTCCTGCGTGTCTTGAGGTTTGGAGAGCAGGGGGGGCAGCGCACGGGATTGGAAGAGGGGTTCTTCAAGAGTTGAAGCACTTTTGGAGGCATTGTGAACTGATTGCATTGCTGGAGGCGAGGTCGGGAGCATTCCAAAGGCGTCGCACAGATGCTGACGGTTATCCATCATATGGCCCACATGGTGTTGATCCGTTTTCGCGGGTAGTGTAGGGGCTGCTGGCACGTGGAGTCCTCTCAGCAACTGGAAGGAATTTGGACGTGTTTTCAGATTGTCTGTGGGGCAAGGGGGAGGAGTACCACAAGAGGACAGGGGTCCTTGGCAGTCAAAATGATGCGGAATAATGAGAATGTCGACTATGAAATAAGTGTCAACCGTGGTATTGGGATTTCAACTGAGAGACTCACGCGGCGACGCAAACCGAACCTTGGGTGTTTCTGCATTCATACTTCAAATCAGACTGATTGAAATGCGAATGGATTATACCCTGTCTTCGAAGGTCCACATGCAGCCCACCTCCACAAATGTGGTGTCAAGTGTGAGAATGCAGTGCAAGTGGTGCTTTGATTGTGGGAAACACCATTCACGCGTTGGTTAAATCACAATGGGCTCTCGTCCACAAATACGCATTCAATTTGTTCTGAAGAATATCCCATCTCCTTTACACCCACCATGGATCCCAACCTCACCAACGCACTTCTGGCTAATGTCGATACCAGGATCTATGACATCCTACAAACATTTATTCCATCCAATTCCTTTGAGTCGTGGACTCAGGTGCAAGAGCAGGTGGAAGGACAACTGGTAAGTAATTACCTATCACGCATGATGGAGTGGCAAATGCTTTGCAGGCTATCGCGTCTACAGTGGTAGCATCTGTGATGAACGTCCCAGACCTTGTTATTGCTATGAAGATGTTCTGGCGCAGTAAAAGCGAAGGCTGGCCCGATTGGAAACAAATTATCGGTTGCCCTGCGGAAGTACTCCAAACTCATGCATGGTACTGCCCCACAAATCCACCCCCCTCTACGAGCACCACCCTCAATGATCTTGTGGCACCTTCTGAGATTACTGAGGTTTGCGAGGTGCAGCCAGCTCGGATGTTGACGGATTGCGGGAATGAACGGAATGAGGTTCCAACGCAGGCAACAAAAGGTAAAGGAAAAAAATGCGAGGATTACATCTCTTCCCCCTGCAGGACGTGCCAGACCCCCACTCAGAGACCCATCGCTTTGAACAGACCAGCGCAGCCCCATCCCAGCCTGGGTCCCCCACGCTCCTCCCTGCTTTTGAAGATGAGGACGCCACTCTGGATGAGATTGCGAGCAACGAAGAGGATGAACTTGAAGAAGAACCAGAGCGCAGCCACTCAACTACTTGCAGAACATCCGTGGTGAACCAAAGAGGAACTGCGTGCAGTCAAAGCCAGGGTCAACAAGGGATGTTTCCCACCTGCTTGCCTGGCTCACAAATTACCGGAGCCTGCTCATCCTGCCGGATGAGCAATTACATGTGTTCCCTCTTCCACAATGGGGGATCCTGCATCCAGTGCAAGACCAGAAGGAAAAAGTGCAACTATGCAGGTCCTCATGGACCCGCCAGGGCAAAATCTTGCACCCACACTCAGAAACGATCTCCGTCCCCCCCAGTGCATCTCCCACCATCGAAAAGGCACAGACCCCAATCCTGCGTATGTTGGTCAGCTTCACCAGTGAATGCAGGCTCCTCCAAAAGGAGGTCTCCAACCCCCGTTCCAACCAAACATATGAGAACATTGTCGTGAGTCTCTGAAAAAAACAGTACGTATTGTTGATATTAGGCTTGGAATCTAACCATCTCTAACATTTAACAGAAGCAAGGCCAACCACTCAGGACTCACGACGTAAGTCTTACATTTTGGGTGATATTTTTGCTGAAGTTTCCACAGGGCTACCCACGATTATTATTCCACCCCTCCGCAACCAGGGTGCCGCAACTACTTTGAGCCAATCCGGGGAAGGACTCCCACCAGCAGCGGGCAATTCAGAGCAATGGCCCGTGAGGCCACTTCCCACCCACGGTCTCCCCTCTACATCAGCCAACCGCGCTATAAAACCCGCAGAACTTGGGGTCACGCTAGGCAGAACATATAGTGTACAGGGAGAACCTCTTGTGACCAGGGAGGAGCATCAGGAGATACAATGTCAGCTTGCGATGATGAAGGCCGAGAACGACTGGGTCAAATCCGAGTTGAAGAATGCATATTCACTGATTCACAATATGCAGGCCAACATACTTGCCCTCCAAGGCACCATCAAGGCTACTCGCCCATTCAGCATGGGCTCAGGAGAACAACGTCCAGAGCAGCGTGTCACCGCCAAAGCCTGTCAAGGTGCTGCCCCAAATCTATTCCCGTCCAACGTCACAAACCTCCCAAGCAAGGAATGGGAGTCTATCCCGCCAATCGAAACACTGACTATTGGGATGGAGGAAACTGTGGGGAATCAATTCCTGAGTGCAAACCCTGAAGAAACCAATCCAGTGAGTCATTGATTATTTCATCTATTTATAATAATGGCTGCAACGCACATGCTGCTTAAAGGTTGAGAAAAGTGCTTCGAATGCGGCTGGACATTCGGAGGAGGGTCATGCAAAAGACTCAGCAGATTGGACACTATTCATGAATGACATGGAGGGTGTGGATCACCTGGCGGGTCATGGAGGTATTTGAACTTGTATAGGATTTTTGTAAAAGGGTATGCCACAAGGGATATGGGGCTGTAGCTAAAAATGGAACTATACTATTGCACTGACTGATATAAATGTTTGGATCCTCATATGCGAATTGCGCATATATTCTGCGCAGCCTTCCAAGCAGCGTGCAACTTCTGTGACCGTGTGCTACCTTTAGACCTTGAGCCTGCAACGTTTCGTTAGGGGTGATTTATAACTTGCCGGGAGAGCCCTTCGCGTCATTTTTGGGTGCTTCATGAATTCACAGATTGATTAGACAGAATGTTGGAAAGCCTCCCGATTGTTAGAGAACTGCTGATTGCATGCAAGGATTCGCAAAAAGATTTTAACCATTCAATTTAGTCTGTCATTTATTTTTATGTCTACACGGTATTTCAAACAACCAATTTACCTACTGTAATTTGGTATGGAGGTCCAAATGGCGCAAAAATCAGCGTGCACAAAAAGAGTGACCGCACACGCAAAACAAGGGGTAGCGTGCACAAGACTAGTGATTGCGCACGCAAGGAGACATTCATCTCAGTTTCTTTCTCACTTCCTTTCCCTAATGCCATCCCCCTTCCCTTCTACCTGTCCATGGCTGCCACGTGCACGGTCCAGTATGCAGCACCTGCGCCCACTTCATGGCACTCATATACACTCATACTAAGTACCATTTCAAGTAGTCCGCAAGTGACTGACATGTAGTTGACATGTAGTTGATGCGTACTAAATACAAGGGAAAAACGAGAACTCCGCGGTTCAGGTGCAGCTTCAGAGGGCTCAGACTTCGCCAAATTGAAGCCTGTCATTGTGTTGTCAGCACGTCTCATCATCGTAGGTGAGGACGAGGGAGAGAGGGAGGGGGGACGATGTTCTGCGACGTTGTTGTTGTTGTCATGTCCTTGCATCATCACCAGTGTCATTGTCGGTGCATTACCATCGTCCCGTCATCCAAGTTGTCATTGGTGATATGAGAGAGAGAGGAGAGGGGGGACAGTGCTTGCTATCCTTGTGTCATCACTGGCATCGTCATTGCGTGAGTTGTTGTTAGTGAGAACGAGGGAGAAGGGACAACACTTACTGCGATGTCGTCGTTGTGTCCTTGCGTTATCACCAGTGTCATCCATCGCCCCATCATCCAAGTTGTTGTGGGTGAGGACAAGGGAGGGAGAGAGAGGTGGTGGTGCTTGCTGTGACGTTATCATTGTCGTCGTGGGGGTGAGGCCTTGGGCCTTGCTTAAGCTTGAGCTTGAGCTTGAGGACCTGGGCTAACAAAGTCGCGTGACTTGATTGAGTAAGCAAGTTTTAAGTCACTCAAATCACTGACAATGACAACACCATAAGATACAGTCCAAGTAATCCAGACGCACACTCCCCCCTTTGGTACAGCAATGTCCCAATTCTATGATGAGGTGCTGGCAACTGGGTGCCAACTGTTGAGACTCTCCCGCATTGAGTCCTCGCTTCTTTATTATTTTATTTTTTGCTCACACAAGCATCATTTTTTAACCCTGAACACATCCATCCTATTAATGCATCGTTATCGCAAAGAAGAGAAGAACGACATGTTGGATATTAGATTCGGAGCGGAGGATATTGTTTGGTGAAAATTGGATTGCCGGAAAGATAAGACGTGTAGCTTTAGCATCGAATTGTCAACACAACTAGGCAGCAGGATATGAATATGTAGTTATCATGTAGTCAACACCTTTTTGGATAACTGCCCCTTGTTCAGTTGGTTTCAACCTGTTTCAAATCCCATGCATCAAGCACCCTCTTCCTTGCAATTGATTGCAAAATCTTGTCCCTCCGAACATGACCTGTGAACCGCCATGTCTTGCTCCCAGCTTGAGACATACGAATCAGCTTGTGTTGCCTCATACAAGCAACCAACTTGAGGGCAAACCGCTCCTTCAACCACTTTTCGTGCTTCTCGCGCTCCCGCTTATCCATGTCCTTCATATCCTGCAGATAATAACACAGGTCGACGAGGCCGACGATGGCACACTTGTACGTCCTGTGCGAGCCAACAGATCTCATACCAAACTGTGTGCGACGCAACGGCAAGATATAGTTGGGCGTATGGATATACATTGTCTTGATGCCATACACCACCGAGAGATACGATCACACGTCCGTCTTGGTGACCGACAGCAGAATCCGAAATGTGGCTTCATATGGATTGTACGGTTTGCCTTGGGGCATATGATTCCATACCATTCAAAAGGTGGTGTTGGGGAGGTATATTTTTGGCCGACGGCGCGGGTGACGGGTTGGCCGGTGCATTTGGAGGTGGCGAGGGTGATTCTGTGGAGACAGGTGCGACGGGCATTGACAGCATCGAGCCATGTCATACAAGTCAATTCCCCATCAAGTAGCCCTGAGGCTCGTAGGTATGTCGTTGACCTCACACCGTGGGTCATCTCACAGCCTTCATTCTGAGCAAGGATCCTTCTGACCACTCTGAATGCATGCAGGCAAATCATTTCCTCGGATGCCATCCCTGTCACCCCTGCCTACGTCCGATACTGCATCCATCAAAAGTTGAGGTAAACCGAGACTCAACCGATCCGCATGCGGTTGAGGTTCCCATAGACAAGAGTTGCCAGGACCTCTGGGAGATTTAATTGTTGGAAGCAAACGTACCATGTGGTGGGTATTCTTCTCAAGGTAAACGAGAGACCAGCATACGTTTTTACAAAAGTACTTGTCTAGAGGAGTGCCTACCTGGTACAATGCAAATTTACTTATACGAGTCGCTTACTTGAATTTCTCAGTAGTAACCGTAAGTAATGTTTCCTGAAGTTTGTGCTCGCTTATTGTCTACATACATTTTGTTGCACGTATCTATGCGCATTATGTGCTTGTTCATGCCGAAATACTTGTGCAAAACAAAACTCCGCATCTACCCGCGTCATTCAGTCCCATTTTGTGTGTGCTACCCCTCGTTTTGCGTGCGTGGTCACTTGTTTTGTGCATGCTACCCTCATTTCGCGCGTGCTGATTTTTGCACTATTTGGACCTCTACAGATTACCAGCTACATTTGTGCGCTGCACTGATCTCCCCAATTTTGCGCACGATGGTGCACTGGTCTCTGATGCGCGCAGGTTTTATTGCGCAGTTTGACACCCGTAAAAATGCACACCATCCCCGTCACTCGTGGTATCTCAGATCTGCATTTTCATTTTTCAAGTTGTCCCCGCCCTCGCCATTCATTTTCCTCGCACCGTCGCACTGTCACCGTCCTCAACATGCAAAGATGAATGGGGGTGCATTGATGCACTCCTGTTTGCATTTGCATGAGTGCTTGCCCATCCCTATCATCATCCTGACACCCTCACCCTCGTTCTCTCCATCATCCTTGTGCTGTCACGCTGTCGCCTTTATCCTTCACCCACCACCCCTGTCATTTTACTTGTGCAGTCGCGCCCTTGTCGTCGTCCTCATCGTGGCACTGTAGTGCTCATGTCATCATACCATCGCTATTGCTGTTGGGTTCCTGCCGTCGCTATTGCTGTCGCCCTCTCCCCATGTTCATATCCCGTGCATATACCTGCCGCAGTGCAGGTAGACACAATACCCATGCTATTTCCGAGCTGGAATTGCTCGACTTCCTTATATGGACACCACTTGCACACAGTATTTCCGACCCCGTCACGCAGTCATTTTGAACTCAATACCATTCTGACTCAAAGGAACTTCTTAGTTAAGTATTTCATTCACCTTTCCTTCTGACTATAGTAGACCCATCAGGAGGATCGTAGCTTACTGAATTAATCCCGGTGCATATAGTATCTTGAATGTTGGCTTACTCTGACTGCAAGTATGTAGTTCCCTAGACTTTGCAATTATAGATTATCAATGAGCCGCAACGTACCCTGTGTTTTTGCAGGCTGACGCAACTGCGCTGACAGTGCTGTAAATTGCGTGGGTCGCAACAAATTAACCGCGGGAATTATTTTGCATTTACAACACTATAGATCGTTCAAATCAACTGTTAACCCTAAATAATTCCTGCACTTTATCCTCCGTCACCCTTGCCGCCTTCACCCTGCCCCATCCTTCCCTCAACCTCTCCCCTTGTCTCATGTCACGATAATGACAATGATGATGTGATAACTGCACTATCGCAGCTTTCAAGTTGTCATTATTGTTGTCACCAGCTGTCATCACACACCCCACCCTTTCTTCGCCCTCTCTCCTTGTTTCGGGTCATGACGATGGCTGATAGCCATGATAGCACGGCGGTCATGATGTCGTTGTCATCGTTGCCCACTTTCCCTTGCTGCTTTTGCCTCTGTTTTTCCTGACAGCAATTCCTTCATCCAACCCGTTATTTCATTCCTCACTGTCTAAAAGATCGTTAATCAAGATGGTTACATGTGCTACAAAACACTGTTTTTGTAGATGCTTTGTACTTAGCAGGCGGTATCATTAAATATAAATCATAAGTAATTTGGTGCTGCCCGAACAGAAGATTTTAGTGTGGAGTTGAAATTTTGCATGAGATGATGGTACCTGTGCATTTGTTTCCCATGCATGCTCGAAATTTGTTGGTGGGCAACATTTTGCAGCCCGCTAGGCCAGAAACTTGTGTTTGGCCGGGAAATCCTTTGTGGGAATAAATGTTCAGGCATTCTGCCATATGGTTGCACATGATGGATGGTGCGAGTTTGTCACGGATCAAAAAAGTGTGACCTGTACCGAGCTTATGGATAGTGACTCCGATTGCTGGTGACACTTTAAATCGAGCAGGTAACCTTTGTAATCAGGTAGATGCTTGTCCATATCCTGCGTGTTGTAAAAATCACCTGCGGGAATTGTTTGCACTTGCAACACCATAATGATCAGAGATCTGCGCGGAGACAATAGGGTAGGGCACAACCATTTGAGGCCGTGCGCAATGCTATCTTCTCATTCTATATTGCAATCCCACCTATACATACTTATCCCAAATCCAGACTTTATTTGGAGTCTCATAATCGTCCAATTCTACTATCGAGCTACCACATTTCTACTTTTTATCCGTTCAGAAGTTTAGTGTACTTGAGTCTTGCGGTTTCTCAAAATCTGGATTGTAATAAGCATGCGTGGGCACAAGTACAAAATAATGTGGCAAAAAATATCGCGCTATATCTAAAATGTTTTGTGCTACCTGCGCTGGCCAAAGAAAACATTCACTGATGACGTTCCAGCTACATAGATGATTCCCGCTAATTCCCGCAGTAAGACTGCTCATGCATGTCATCCAGGCATATGGCACTGCATCCTCCTTTGAGCACACACTACCGCGAATATAGGGTTTGTTTTGCATGTTTGTCACATCTACCTAATCCTCATCACCATGACCCTCCTCATTTTTCTCTCCTGCAGCGTGCATGAGGGGCCATTTTCCTCTTCCTCGCCCTTTGTCAGATCTATCACCACGACCTCCTTCGGCATGAGGGGAGGGACGTTTTCCTCCTCATATCCTCTTGTGAGATCAACCACAGTGACCTCTCTTGGTGTGCATGGAGAGCCTCTTTCCTTTTCACATCCCATTGTGAGATCTATCACCTCCTGTAGATAGTCAATCACCATGGTATCTACTTTGCTGGGATCTATTTTCTCACCTCCGCCGCACTGTGCTTCCTCAGGCCCTTTCTGGTTGTCCCTGGCACGAATGCTTGGACTGCTTCCCCAACGTTTGTCATCAATGTTAAGTCTATTATTTCCTGTAGGTGGTGAGCACTAAGTTACAGGTGGTAGCATTGTCACACACCCTGGCATCTCCCTTTCCTGGCACTGCTGTCTGGGTTTGTGTTGCCTCTCTTGCTCGGCGCTCTTTCCTGGCATGTTCCTCTGCTGCCCTGCCAGCCTTCTGGTGAATTTCGTTGGAAAGTCCCAAGGTCATCATGTTACTGGCATTGGTGTGAGACAACATTTGCGATTGGGAGACTTCGGGCTGTTTGGAGAAAGTGGTTGATTCAGGACGCATCATTGGAATTGCGCCTTATATGTACATTTCAACCTCGCGAATCAAAGCACCAAAGCATAACCATCAACCAAAGCGTAATAGTATACAATACATCAAACTCCCATTCAGGATCAATTGCATGCCACAGTCAAAGCATAAAAGCAAGTTTTAACGCTGTACTTTTGAAAGATGTTCACATGGTGTTTTCTCCATTTAGATGGGAAATTGGCAGGATATGGCATGGGCTGGTTTTTCTGTGCGTATCTTTAGCTACTGGGTAGATTGATGAAATATCATTTGCAACAGATTTTAAACTGTTTTCCGGAAGGTTCAATAAAGGAAAGGCTGGTTGGTAGTTCCAATTCTCTTGTGCGTTATGTGAAAAATACATATGCATGGCCAATCCTGTTCGAAACCAGGTTTGAACAGCCACACTGAGGGATGAGGCCTGATGAATACAAGGAGAGTTTTCCTGTTATTGCACTGGCATTTCAGGCATCAGTGTGAATGTGGTTGGCCCCCCGTATCTGTTCTTCCAGGAAACGATGCAATGCGCGTGATAAATGTTTCTGCACCAATGCATCAGTGTCTAAATGGATCCATCCCGGCTCATTCCCAGCTCAAAACAGCATGCATACATCAATCTGCAATAAACCATTGAAACATGCTTTTACGATTTGACTGCGGCACAAAGCGGAAGATTCCTACCTAAAAATTCCTTACCTATTCCAGCGTGAAAGGATCAGACCTAGCATTGAAACTGGCTTGTATAGTGCCTAAATTATCAGTCGCGGTAGCACCCAATATGTCATGCTGAAAAAGATACTGAATGCTACATTAACACCCATGTTGCTTCACTTCTTGCAGTAATATATAGATCTATGGCGTAGCTTGGATTGCGTAATCTTGCGCGAGTAGTAAATCTCCTATCATGGTCTGGGAGAGACCACCTTACTTGTGCTACTTAATGAGGATCAACACTTCTGCAACTCCCCACACAGCCTCCATTACAACACTACAACAATGGGTCGACCCAAACTGTACGCAACTCCGGAAGAGAGAGTCCTTGCAGCGTGTCGCTATAGAGCAAAATATCAGGAAAAGTCTGCATTGTATCTGCCATCATCAAAGTCACTGACATCATCTTCTAGAAACTGAACAGTAATTAACCAAAAACTTGTTGCCAAGTGCAGACTCCTCAAGTCAGCCGACAAGGCATCTGTTGCATTGCAAACACCATTCACCTCCTGACTGACCAGGATTGAACAGGACTGCACGTGAACCAGTCAAGTTGCTGGGCCAGCCAACTGGCTCGGCCACGCTATCATGTCGGTATGTTATAACAGAATGGCATGACGATCCAATTTTAACCATGGAACTCAAGGGCTGGTCATTCCAAGAAAAAGGATATAAGCACTTTTACCGCTAGGTATGACATTTTGGGTATTGCTCATTGACCTTACCATTTGCGCATAGGTGCGCAACATTCAAAGACTCAGAGTCAGCGATTCTGCGAGAACTTAAGGATCTCATTGGTACCTCTGCACATCAGTGGATAGACAGTCTCTGCAAGGCTTTCATTTCCTCGAGGGATTATCAAGATATATCGAGAGTCCTTTCCATCCTTGGAGCGCTGGGAGAACGTTTGCACAAACTGTCATTTCGCCAATGGACCAGCGCGGGTAATACTACCGAGAGCACACTCTCAAAGTCTACAAGTGCAATTATAAAGAGCTTGGAGGATCTGTGTTTGAAGGCGATGGAAGATGCAGACATAAAGGACCTGGCAGATAGAGGCCTTTTGCAGTACCAGGTATCTCCAGACATCTCACTGTAGTTAATATTGGGGATCTGTGCAAAATATTTGTTACTAGTCGCGGGAATGGTTGAGTGATAGTGTGGTTGATCGGAATATGATAGACTCTTGACCCTTGACCCTTGACTCTTAACCTTGACCCTTGACCCTTGATCCTTGACTAGACTCTTGACCCTTGACCCTTGACTCTTGACCTTGACCCTTGACCCTTGACTCTTGATCCTTGATCCTTGATTGAAATCCATCCATGGCCATGGCGCTGAGAGAGCAGCACATCAGTATCTGTGCAAGCAGCAGTGAAGCGTCTCTAGAGTTGTCCAGATGCAGTGCTACTCACACTGGTGCTGGGACTTTGTGGACGTCTTTCTGTAGATCTTCATATGATGCCTCACTGGGGGGGTGGGAGTTCAACATTGGTGACAGTTCCGTTCATCTCTGAGGGGAACATCCTGCATCACTGAAACAGTCAGACCGTGCAATTCCCATCACAGAAAATACTTGCATGTCACAAGGTTCATTACCTTGCTTGCAAGGTCTTTCTGGGGACACTTGTGATGTGTGACGCCCCTGTCCGATTTTTGCTACACCAGTTGTGTCTTGTTAGTGGCGCCAGCATGCACGAACCGCTTACAGTAGTTGTGGATCACCAATTCCTTCAAGATCAATGTACTGTCGAGTTTCAATCTCAAACTACATGCGTGAAACGCTTAGCTGTGGATGAGGTGGACAGGCCGTCGGTACGTCATCCAAGGTTGCTGTACTGTCCTCGGCTGACTCGGATGTACGTTAGCTTGCATGAACTGCTTGTACTCCGGACACATGTACAGGAGCTTTCATGATTCAACCGGGTACGTCGCCATTCAATCTTTCGAGATTGTTGACCTGTCCTTTCATGATGTGCGCCATGAGCTTATGGAAAAACGCAGATTATAGTCAATTCTGGTTGATCCTTTCCATGTACCAAACATCTAAATACGATTTACAAAGACCCAGAGACTATTTTGTTTGAAGAAAGGAACGTGTAGTAGACAACATGTGTACTCAAAGTAGATTACAGACCGGGCGGTCAGACAAGAAGGGAAAAAAAAGGGAAAGAGCAAGCATACAACAGCACCTCTCCAAGAAAAACATCTGCAAACATGGGACAAGACCTGTCCGCAAGCAAGGTTGGCGCCGACTTCAGTCGACCCTTCCCAAGTATGTAAATACAATCATCCAGTAACTCTACAATCCACGGTGCATTTGCTCCTGGCTGATGTAAATTGCCAGAGGATTATAATCTAGTTATAACTGTCGCACAAAGAGCTTGGACATGCAGATCGTGTGATCATTTTCTCTAGGAAATAGATTGTGTTGGTCACGACACATAGAGAGCCTCATTGATTCCATGTAAATATGATACCTTTGCTTTCCCGCACACTATCACAGAACATTTGGAACCCCAAGTTCTTGTTGATGTAAATCACAAAACCATTTACAATTCTCATACAAAGTGCTCAGACATGTGAAACATGTGGTCATTTGATCCTAAGCATGCATGAAAACTGCAAAGGTATGGTAGCATCAGGCAATACTGTACTACAAGTGTGGGGATCCCTTCGGACGTGCAAATTGGATGTGGCAATTGGACGGAGTAATGTACAGCAATATACTACGTTCGTGGATGTAAGCTCATTTGAATCCGAAAAGAGAGCCAACTTGTCTGCTTGATGTCGAACACTGGAAAGAGCAGCATACATCCGTCCATGCATAGATCAAGAACAGAGCGGTCGGCGAGCATTGGTTCACGATCAACCGATGAGACAATGACAATGAAGCACCACTCATCAGCACCCACCACCACACTATGGGGAGCTGCCTGTTCAACACGGCGAGCGAGGTGGCACAGACATGCTCACCTAGTCGGCACGCATCAGTGCAGCATGCCCAGGCATGGGTACGCTCCTGCACAGCATGCAACTCATGATTGATTGAGGTGACGGTGCACTCAAACACGGCTCGG
>JBBPRQ010000129.1:0-60980 GCA_038093095.1 Boletus insuetus
AGTGCAAGGTGAGCGGCTGCGAATGGTCGACTTCTCATGGCTCATGGTTGTTCTTTCGTAGGCTCACGTTTCCGAGCGCACGACTCCCTACTTGAAGCTTTAGCTGGGGTCAGGGGAAGCATATCATTTTGCGCGAGAGTGGTATAGGTACTATTGCAGAGCAACTTGAAGAACGATTTCATACACAAAATACACATCATTATAATGGACTGAAAGGGTATCAAGCGACACCATCAAGATCAAGCAGTACGCAGTCTAGAAACTGTATCACTGGGACGCATCCCATAACTCATAACCATGCGAGTCGTTCTCGGAAAAGTACGTGTCGAAGCCATCTGTAGTAGCAAGAGTATTCGTCTGCATCTGAGCGCTTGCCACGTGGTTGTAGCCGTAAGTTTCGGTCGTGAACGACGCAGTGTACATCTCAACGCCAAACGTTGACCAGGGGCCTTGGAAATTTGTGGCGGTGTTGAATGGGCCGTGTCCTTGTGGTTGGCAAGGGGTAATCGGCGTAATGCTACTTCCAGTATAAGAGCCTGTCGCGTGCAGTGATCCTACGTAGGTCGACTGCCAATGTGTGTCCATGAGATTGGGAGCAATCCGTGTGTTGATGTCGGATCCAACCGCCTCCAATCGCTCTGCATAGGCCTGTTGGTGTGCATGGATGGGCACGGAGTTTGTGAAGTTGGCGCTACTGGGACCACTTGTGTCCGGGGACAGCATATCGACTTGTCCATACCCGTCGGCACCTTGCTGCAAAGTACAGGGCAAGCAACTTTCTGGTGCCGTGCCCACAACAATACCACTAGAACCACCGGCGTTTTCAGATGAACTGGAACTCTGAAAAGTAGGTTTTCGTTTCCGGGCCCGCTTTGGCTTTCCAGCGGGTATGGATGCAGTAGTGCTGCCGGTGGATGACGGAGGATTGTAATGGATGAATTGGAGGGTCGCAGTAGGTCCAGGACGAGCGCGCGGTCGCGGCTTGTAGTTGTGGGCTCTCTGTCGGTGCCTCGATAACAAGGATGGGTCGTGCGTCTTGAAAAGACATTGCGTTTCGCGGTACCACGGCCCCGAGGGATCAAAGAGTGTAATGGTATCCGGACATTCCTCAGGCTGCTCGCCCGTGCTGAATGGGAGCATTTGAGCATCTCGCTGTGGGTAGAATTTCTCCGAAGAGTAGACTTACTGTGTCCTAAGATGGATCTTGAAATTAATTGGACTTGAAGTGTAGAACTTGCAGATCTCCCATTCGCAGTAGAGCATCCTACCGATAGTTGTCAGCTTCCACGCGGTCATGTCACCAAGGCTCGCGTACGTTTTGTCGCCTTCGTGCACGGCCTTGTGTTTCCTGAGCTCATATTGTCTCGAGAACTCCATCCCACAGCCGGCCACGTCGCAGGGGAACAGGCTCTGGAATTAATTGGTTAATTCCATCCCGAATGAGATAATCAGAAAACGTACCTTGGGCATTTTCTATGTAATCGCTATATACACGGAATGTACGCGTGGATGACCAGATTCTCGAAGACAGTTGGGGATTTGAAGTGTCGATAATGTTCCAACTTTGTATGGATGAACTGTGGATATCTTGTCGAGCCCGAATTGGTATGCAATCGCCTTCCGAACATCACGTATATTCCGCTCTGCCGACACAACAAACCTGTTGCTTTGTGCAAGCGATAAATTGAACGTCCACACCAGAAGCTTCTGTGAAATGTGAAATGAAGAGTTGGTGTGACTTTCACAAAGGGGGATGTACACTCGTCCTTTTCGGGTTGGAACATCCGGAGAAAAAGGATCCGCGCCCAAGGAACCACTGGCATAAAGCTTGCCATTTGTAAAAAAAAAAACATCAACAGACCTCTCGCGTCTATTCTGAATTAGCTGACAGAGGACTCAATGTAGTTGACCTGATGTGTAGCACACTAGCAACAGGGTGCAATTGCTCTACTTGCCAATGTCAGGATGAAATCCATTGACGAGCGAAACCACTGACCAAAGACATCATCTTCCGAAGCCAGAGGCAAGAGCGGATCTCATGGAACTAGACCTGGTTTCTCCCAATAATGGGAATTGTGTCATTGATCTCATCTCCCCACCAACAACCTGCCGCCCGCGCACGTGTCGAGTGAGGTCGGGTGTTGGTTTGGGTGCTTTCGGTGCGTGTGAATTGTCCACATCTGTGGCGAATACTGATAAGTGTATTGCCTTCAAAGCGAAATGAGCAGGTAGTAAGGGAACCCGCCATAATTACCGGCGTTCCTGTCCTTCGGTGGTCCTTCAGTGAGAACTCGAATGACACAAATCACATTTGTCTCGGTCGGAATTGACAGTTCCGGATCGGTGACGTAATCACCGCCACCACACTCATCATGTTCCGTATCGGTAAGATTGTCAGACAGGTCCAAAGCGTACGCATGAGCTGTCATTCTGGACGTGACTCGCGTACAGACATTGTGCGCCCCCTTGTTCTTCACAATTCACACTGATTGTCCACAGGGTCAAACCCCAAAGCAAACGTTCATCCGGGTACGCTCGGTCGGCCTCGTGCGCAGATGTCACGAGGCTTTGTGCCTTTGGAAAGCAATATAATGGCGCGAAGCTCCCACCGGACCTACGGCCTGTATCCCAATACACATAAAACGCGTCTCTCCCACCTTTCTCGTCATCTGTAACTCTTTGGCTAGTCCCGCAGTCTTTCTACCTACTCGACCACCTAGAACGTGTCATGGGAAAAGTAAAAAAAGTACAGCAGTTCCCCCCTTTAGTTCACCAGGGTGCTGACCGACCAATTCATCCTAGACCTTCACCTGCACCTACGAAAACTGTGGCGCCACCTTTAACAAACGGTATGAACTCAAAAAACATGGTGTCGAAAAACACGGGGATTCCTCGAAGTTCGTCAGGATATCACTGTGACATGGCCAGTCGAACTCAACCAAACTTTGATAGGCTACTCCGCACCTCAGTACACAAGAAAGCTTTTGAAATCCACATGAACGGCCAGTAAGGCTAATATGACATTTCCGGCATGGTCCTATGAGCTTACCTTACTTTGACAGTCTTGACAAACGACCATTTGTCTGTCCCGATACGATCAAGGTCGTCGCGTCAACGTCTGACAGCTCTTTACAAACACTCGTCGACGAAAAACCCTGCGGGGAGAGATTTAACGACGATTCCGCGCTGCTAAAGCATCGCAAGGAGCAACACGGATACACCCCAGATCCCGAACGCTCACGGAGATGTGTGCGCGCTTCTCGTGGAGTGGATGGCGGGGCAAAAATGTCGCGTTTTAGACCTTTCCCTGTTCCTCCCAGACGCACGGTTTCAGGCGATGATGAGGCATCATACTTTACACGTTCATATCCCCCCCCTCCCTCTTCACCTCCGCCTGTGAACAAGGAGCACTATCCTGCGCCGGACGCCCATCACACCTTCGCTGCGATATCGCATCAAGAATCATTCTATGATGTTGCAAATAATGATGCCGCTCTTTCAGCTCCTGAACCGTCTTACAATTCCTGGTCACAGACAAGCAGATCTTTGGAAGGGTCGACTGTCTCTTCAATTGCATCTTATACCTCCAATTATGACAACTCCGAGTCGACAAATACATACGCTACAGTTCAGCTTTCGGCCGCGGAACACCCCCTCATCAATAGGTTTTCTTCCCAACTGAATATCCTGCATGGAAGGGTACCGGAGGCAGGTTACGCACAGAAATCGACCGATGCAACCTCCGCATCCACTTCACAGTACAGTTACGGTGATCGCGGTGTTAATCTCACGGGAAATTATTCAGTTCACACATCCGCCGAGACTCCCGACAATGCCAATTCCTTTACTTGGTTGGGTGGACCCAACCCACCGGGGGTACAGTCGAGTACTTGGGGTTCAGTTGCATCTCGTACTACAAACTACGACTCTTCACTGTATCCAACCAACTCCTTCCCACGCGTGGAACCGCCCTTCAAGAATAGTCATTCTGAACAGGCGAGCCAATACGGCAATTCATCGACCAACAATGCATTCGTTGTGGCCCCCGCAGTCCAACCGAACCATGCAAGTTCTACTTCAGTTGCGTCTTATACCGCCAACTATTACAACAGCGAGTCGGAGGATTCATACGCTGCTCCTCAGCCTTTATCCGCGGAAAGGAACTTTAGCAGCGGGCTTTCTTCCAACTTGGACGTCACTCGAAGCGAAGCATCGAACGCATTCGCCCCCATACATGAATCGCCAGCGGTGGAGTCAATTTATTCAAGTTCAGTCGCGCTTCACACGACAAACTCCTACTCTTTGCCGTACCCAATCAACTCCTTTCCACGCGCGGAACCGCCCTCCAACAACGACGTTCATTTCGAACAGGCCAGCAGTTATGATAATTCATTGACCGATAATGGATTTGTTGGGACCCTCGCAGTCCAATCGAATGATACAAACTCTTCTTCAACTGCGGCTTATACGGCCAGTTTCTACAACAGCGAGTCGGGAGTATATGCTGTTCCTCAGCTTTCATCCGCTGAATCACACCTTGACAATGGGCTCTCTTCCAACTCGGACATCCCTCGCGCTGAAGCAACCAATGCACTTCCATCCCCAAGCGAATTGACTGGTGCGAGTCAATCGATCGGTCCAACGATCAACGACACTGATCGCGGTGCGACTGGGTATATCTGCCCTGAAATAATAGTCTACATGGACGTCGAGGAATGGGACAGCTATATCGTGGACGTGCAACGGGAGTATACCCACCTCTAAACCCCGTCTAGCCTGGTGAACACGCAAGGTGGTCTCCCTAATACCTTGGTCCGACCTCACTTTCATGTCTTTTTTTCCTATTTTTCTTTTCTCGAACTTTTTTTTTCCATTGATGTAGTCCCATTCCATTCAACGTACTTTCGTCTGTGTCTTTTGCTGTCGTATGTCATTCTGAATCAGTTGGTCACCGTGTAAATGTAATGTTAGCTTGCCTTCTTGATTGCAATCAGAAACTGTTGGTGAAATTGCTCATGATAGATTCAGATGTCGATGTCTGATACGACAATGTTCCTTCCCCCCGTGCTGGCGAGGAACAAGGCATTAATCATGATACCCACCTCTGTGACCGAGTCCACTAACAGTAACAGCGGTTCAAGTACGGATCATGACCCTTGCCTGATTATGAACGCTCTTGTCAAGATACCTACCCTAGTTTGCCCTTTTGATCCTCATCGATGCATCCACTGCAATTATCTGGATGGGCCCAGTCTTTCGTGCCCCATGGCGACATGACCGTCGGAGTAGCCAACGTGGTCTAAATCGAACGACCATGACAATTATTGAGCGGTATGCGTGTACCAAGAACATGTTTATTTGCAATAGACAGGATACAAAACGAGAGTGAGAAGTTAACTAGCGATACAACGGAGATACATCGATGATGATATGTAGGTAATGAACGAGTGAAAAGAGCATTATAGAGCAATTGGCAAATAAAGATGCAAGGAAGGAAAAGATAAAGGATGGGACGCAACGAGAATAGACCATGCATGACCATCAGCTCACCCGCAGTGCTCCTTGTGAGCCTACAACACAGACTGGTCCCAACCTTCGACACCAGCTTCGACCATCCATTCGGGGCAGAGACAGCCTTCCTGGCCGGTCATGGCGTCGGGAGCCAGATCTGCAGCGGAGCTCTCAGGGAGTGGTGCGGGCTCATACTTCATGCCAGTCGTGTCAAACGTGCTGTACCCCATCTCGTACCTTCCCATCCACTGGGAACGCAACGAAGGATCGAAAAGGGTGTCTAATCCCATTTCGTCATCGGTGCCGACCAAGGTGGTGCTGGAATCGCAGTCGAAATACCCGTAACGATACTCGACGACTACCGCGCTTCGACTCGGATACATGTCTGCCAGAGGAAGAACGCCTGTGCGGTTGGCAGAGGTAGAGGTATTGCCACTGTCTTTCTTGGGACTCCTGGGTTTGCGTGGTGAGCGAGACGCTTTGCGACGTGGCAGTGCGGCAAGACGCTTAGAACGCCTGCGACGTCGAGGAGCTTTCACTTCCTTCTTCTTTTGCCGAGTCTTGCGAGGAGGAGGAGGAGGAGCCTTTGGCCGGCTACGGTTGGATGGAGGTACATAAGCGTGGACTTTCTTGCGGTGCTTCGAGAGGGCCGCGGGGTCGTGCGTTTTATAATCGCAGCGCCGTTCACTGTCACCGACAGTAACCATTTCAGGACACTCGAGGTTCTTCTCACCAGTGCTGTAAAGGAAGTATGTTAGCATCCCCGGTACTAGAGATAATAGAATGAAATGTTAAACTCACTGGGTTGCGATATGGATCGCGAGGCTCTTCTTTTGAAGAGTGATAAAGTCACAGTTCGGGCAATGATGTACGCTATCGGTGAAGGTCGTGTGAGAAGATGGTCATGTTGTTGAGGGACCCACGCGTACCTCTCGGGGTCGTCGTGAGTGGCTTTGTGCTTCTTCAGCTCATAAGCCTTTGAGAAGACCTGGCCGCAGTCGGTATGTGTACAGGGAAAAGTCTGGAGTGAACCGGTCAGTTCCAAATCCGATGAGGGGAGCGAAAACGTACTTCGGGCATGATTTATAGAATGGGACGTATGTATATGCAGAGGGTATGAAGTATGTCCAGGAGAATGACCAGATTCTCGCCGATGGTGGAAAAATGCGTTTGAGTGAAGATATCAGCCTACCTGTCGCACTTATATACTTCTCATGTCCACAATTGTCGGACATGCCCTTGCAACTTTGACTTTCCGCGTCATTGTCTGCGAGATCTGGGGCAAGTCAAAGCAAAGGGCACGGTATTGCTACTTTGTGAAGTTTGGACAGAGACGTTCCAAGCGTCACAAAAAGACATTAGTGTGGACCTTTATTTTTACCACGTGGACAAAGCAACTTACGCTGCAGCGCTTAGGACACCGCCAACCGGTGTCTCTGGTGGCAGCAGCCTTAGCTTGCTCGGCCGCGAATTAGAGCATCGGCGTACTGTAATCAAAGGGCTTAATCGATATGGTTCTGCACTGAATCTTACCGTTCAACATGAGTTCTTGGCGGGTACTAACAAGTTAGCCGCAACAGTGCCGTATGCCACTGTGAGCCAGCCTCGTGGTGGTCATATCTCAAATCTTAATCTTGATCGGCCAAAGCGCGATTCCCACGATCACGACGTAGGGCGCCGTTAGCCGAGGTCGTAGTGCAACTTGTCCATGTGATAGTGGGCCACTGTGTGGCTTGAAAATCACTCAGTGGACGCACAGGAAAGGTAACAAGCCGATGTACGCGGGTAATCCAATATACGCACAGCGGTAGCATCGTGCGTTATAAGTAGAAAATGACAGAGTATCATACTCGTGGAGTCTCTAGGGTGGCGAACAGAGGAATAGACTCTACGAGGATGAGAACGAAGCTCTGAGCTGTCAAAGCGACATCAGGAGAAGAGCTTGGTGGATCACCATGCACGATGCACATCTCCGATGTGGGCTGTGTCCACACTTGCTACATCAAACAGGTTCTTTGTAGGTGGGTTCTGATGAGGTGATCTTGTATGGCATTGCAGGCTAAACCAATCCGAATCAGACTTGCCGAAGGAAGCAACAAAAGACGCGTTCACATACAATGTAGTAATATTTGTGCCATCGTTGGCGTGTCCTGAAAAAGCGCGGACCGAGGGGGAATCAGCGAACTGCGCAGGGAAAAACGGGGAGGGAAATAGACTCAACGATTGCCGACGTGCAATGGATATGGCACATCCGTGGTTCCGGGAAATGGCGTTTGAGGGTATCCAAGAATTTTTGGCGTAGGTCTATAGAGAACATGGCGCCACAAAGTGTAATTAATCTCCAGAGACCCAAGGTGGCGTAGTAGCCAACAAAGGTGATGTGTGATGTGGTACATTTAACGACGGATTGATGTCATTAGGGCGATCCCCATATATGAGGGTACATAATGGTTGACCATGACGCCACTCGCAATTTTGTGTTCCAAGATCCCAATTTCGTTAAGGAAGAGGACGGAAGGTAACCGTGCAAGGAGCTTGGATGAACAGACAGCTTTCCATAAGGTAAACGAGTCTTCCAACCGGTTCACCATTGGATCTTCGCGTGATTGTTCGTCGAAGGATGATATAGGAGCTACAAGGATGACTACATCCACTGTATCAAGAAACGGTAGCCACACGTTATGCTGCGAAACCATAGGGATTTAATGTATTCAATGATGGCAGGGCAGTAGATAACACGCACCCGGGTAAGCGAACCACCAACATTATAAATCTTCCACGTTTGCAATTCCCCGCCCAGAGAGAGGTCTAGCACATCAACGTGGAACAAGAACAGTCACATACCTTTTACAACGTTCATCTCATATTCTTGAAATATCTTGCGTCCGTGAGAGTACACGGACAATGTCATCGTTTGTTGGTTCATAATCACGTGCGGCGAGACGCTCTGCATTGTCTAGAAAACTAGGATCAGGTACGACTTGAGAAACGACATGTAAGAGTGAAAGAGCGCATAACATACAAGTTGGCAGAATCTTCCAACTGGACCTTGTATCTTTGTAGCGTTTTGCGAATGAGATGATCCGCCCACAGTTCCAGTATGTCGTTTTTGCAGTTCGCGAGAATCTCAGTAACACCTTGACTGTTCACGCTATCGTGTGTGAGCGGCCTGCGGGAGCTCGCCAAGTCATTCGTACTAGAAGTCTGCCGGATACCTCGCGCACCAGGAGATCGAACGAAACTTTTGGAGATCCCAGGCGAGAGGCTGGGTGATGTCTGAGGGGAGTGCTTATCCTCAGCAGTTACACCAAGCAGTTGTTCCAAGTCATTTTCGACACCGCGGAGGAGACGAAGCTGAGAAAACTGAAGGAGATACTGTTTGTGAATAAAAGGATGTGCTTCTTCTTCTTCATCGTCGCACGCGTTTTGCAGTGCCTCCAGAATCGCATTGACGGAACGTACGAGGCGGAGTTGGAGGATGGCTCTCCAAGAGGCGCGCTCTTGCACCGTCTCATCTGCCTCGCGTTATTAGTACTCGACAAAGGTGTGAACGGAGGTATGGGCATGTTACCGACCCTCAAGAGTGTCCATGATAGGTCTTCCTGATGACACGAATCACGAGACCGTTAGCTGACGAAGAACTGGGAAGCAATCCACTGAGTGCAATTTTCTCTGCACGAATTTCGTCGTCGATTTGGTCGCTGATTCTCTTAGCTTTTGCCTCGCGTTCTTTCCTCGCGGCCTTCTCTTTTCGGGTCTCGTTGGGCGGTGGGGCTGCGACGACGGCCAATGGATCTGGGGAATCAGAATTGTGGAGCATCGTTTGTGAAAGCGAGTTTGTAGGTCCCTGTTACCATTACGGCGCAGAGGTTATTACAGCACAAAACAAAACTCCGGAAGTGGTGATGTAAACTCGCACTTTTGGCTGGGGTGCGTACCATTTTTTAGATGGATAGTCCAGCAGAAAACTATCCATATTTCCAGATCACATTGAGCGTGAGTGGTCAGCCGCAGCCAACGCGCGAATTCCCACGCCGATGTTAGTTCCTTCCAAGATGCTCCCTCAAACGACGCCATGGTTCAAAGCATCGAGGCTCGAAGTCTTGATCACCAATGCCTGCGATCCTGGTCTACCAGAACCAAACTATGCCCACCACCTCGAAATCGCAGAGTACATGAACAACAAAAAGGCCAATACGTGAGTCATTATTTATACATACCACGTCGTTGGATTGTGTGCTATAACTGATGCTCACTCGTCCTTGAAGGCCTCGTGAAGCCACCATGTTCATTGCCCGATTAGCAAATAACAGGAATCCCCACATCGCCATTCTCGCCCTTGCCCTACTCGACACACTCGTTCAGTCATGCGGATACCCACTGCATCTCCAGATTTCGACCAAAGAGTTTCTAAACGAGCTCGTACGTCGATTCCCAGAACGACCGCCCGCATTCCCCGGTCCCGTCATGTCACGAATATTGGACCTCATCCATGGTTGGAAGGAGGGCATCTGTGTCGAGTCGAGGTGGAAAGACGATCTTGGAAATATCAGGGACATGCATCGTTTGTTGACCTTCAAGGGGTATCGATTTAGAGAACCACTCTCGCGGAACCTTTCGGAAAACAACACTATGGTAGGCCGTCGACCTCTTTCATCGTCCACGCCGCAAGATACTGACTCGTTTTTAGACTATAAAGTCACCGGAAGAACTCGAGAACGAGGACAGAGAAGCTCAGTCTGCCAAACTACAGGAACTCATTCGACGAGGAACACCGCGTGACCTGGCCGCAGCACAGGAACTGATGAAAACACTCGCCGGTGCGAACCCGGATGCGAAACCAGACTACCGGAGTCTGTCGCTGGCAGAGCTCGCGAAACTGCAAAGCAAAGTGGTCCTGCTCAACGAGATGCTGGATAACGTAGATGCGGCAAAGGGCGAGCGGTGGGCAAGGGGTGACGCGTATGATCAGGTGGCAGCCCTCCTCAAGGGTGCGCGTCCAAAGTTGCAGAAATGGGTGTCCGATGCAGAGACGGAAGACCCAGAATCTCTGAGTGCGTAGATCCCGCAACAGTCTCCCCACGGTCATTGATCCTCCATGTAGATGCTTTCTTGGAAGCCAACGATCAAATCAACACAGCACTAGCACGGTTCGAGGCATTCCAGAAAGGGGACTTTGCAGCAGTAGCGTCGATTCCGACGTCGATAGCATCCGGGTCTGGAGCCGACGGCCATGGGTCCTCACTCATTGATTTCGACGACGGATCGGTAGATGCCAACAGCAGAAGCACTAACCCCGTTGACGATCTGATGAACTTGTTTACTCAACAACCTCCTGGCCCTCCCCCGATCAATACCGCAACACGACCTTCAGTGATATCCCCATTCCCTACCACCGCTCAACCACAACCGCAGTTTGGATCAATCATGCTCCCCGGGACACCTACGCCTTCGAACGGATCTACCAACGGTGCAACAGGCAGAACGATATCTCCACCCACGAATTTCGGCGTAGCCTCATCGGCCGCCGGTCTGTCCATGGGCTCGATAATACAACCCCAGTCTTCGTCCCAGCAAACCCTCCCCGTGGGACAAGCGCAGTATGCAAGCATGACGCAACCCAAACCGCAGCACCAGTCTTGGGGGTCAGGTACTGGCATCCCCGTTTCTGCCTACCCACGAACTTCGTCACTGGGTACTGCCTCGCCGCCTTCTGGACCTGCCACGCCGCCCGGTCTAGGCGGATCCCACAACCAGACGGTAGGCCCCACTGCTGGACAACGAACGCAGACACAGTCGAATACAGCCCAAACCAAGGACCCATTCGCTGATCTTGTGAAACTCTTTTGATGACGTGGATCTTGGGCGGCGCGGTCGCGCGGAGTGTATCTCTGGGAAACGTCTTTTCGGTTTGGTGAGGATGAAAGCTGTTTTCGGAGGGGATTTATGGCTACGGACGGTGGCGACGTAGTATTATTATTTTCGCGATCCAACGCATATGTCAGTGCAGGGGGTCTTTGGCTTGACGCCGTTGTATTCAATCAAACGATGGAGGTTCGGACGAACAATATGTACGTTTTCTTTTTTTTTTTTTGGATCAACTCTTGGTTGCAATTTGGAATCCAACGACCTGTAATAAAGTAAGACGCACGACCGAGTCCACATGAGCATCACTGAAGCAAGCCTGACCGATGTGAACTAAATTTAGGTCTACCTAGATTATAAGCTTGAATTCCCTGGTCCTGTCAAGGAGGGCATTTATGTCAGATCGAGGCGGAGGGACCTTGGAAATATCAGATATGTATCGATTCAGTCTATCTACACCGTCCCACGACCTGGATCCACAGCTCGACAAGAATGTCGTCCAGTTTCTATTCTTCGTTGTCTACTAGACATCCCAGAACTCAATCGCAAGACGAAGCGATGTGGACCCGTTCAGCTCAACCAAGTCGCCCACGGACTGAATTGACCACTCATGACGGTAGCAATCTCACGTGCGAGCACTCTGGCCGTTTGCTGCGAAAAGTGGAGTTCATCGTACCTAACGCGGCGAATGAGATCAAGACATCGCAGGACAGGGCTATAGCGTACCACATGAAGCTGTCTTGAGCACTTCCCTCGGCGACAGTACAGTCGCCAGGGTCGCTCGTGCTCTCGTTGAGCGCATACACGCATGCATTAATGCACCCGGTGACATTGAGCGGCGCAGTGCCATTGAGGTAGTTGCCAGGATGAGTGTAAACGTCGGTGAAAAAGCCGTACGAATCAAATGACGCTGAATGCATGTCACTTCTGGGTGAGTAGTGTGTTGCGAGAGAGATCCCCTTACCGATGTGAGCCCCAGGTAGTGTGGGAGCGAGCGCCTCGAGCTCTAGTAAGGTAATTTGGTTGCCCGCACGAACGAGCTCACGCATGAAGACGCTCCATTCAGTCGTGTTACGTTGTGCTGTCCAATACCTGTTAGGGTACGAGTAGCTGGAGTAGAGGATGGTGAGGTCGAGTGGGATGATCTGTTATTAAGGTAAGCTTCTCGATCACCCCAAAGTAACCCCGCATTTAAAATGCGTGGTTTAGAATGGGGCTTTCGAACGTACGCTTTGCATGATAAAGTTACGGGCACCGCTCTCGTAAAGGCGTTTCAAGACATCGACGGCACATTGCCTGACGGGGACGATCGACACGCCGGGCGTGTCGCTCCCCGTCAAGAGAGCGTTGACTCCGAGGTCGTTGGTTCCGATCCAGATAGTATATATGGTCTCTTGAGGGTTGAGTGCGAGGGTGCCATTGTAGGTCTCGTTCAAGTATGCGGGGATCTGCCACTCCATGATAGGAGGAAAGGGACGGTATGTGAGCAAGTTGGAGCAGGTCGCACCAGACCTCGCGAGTCCTAAGGCAGGTAGTCGTACCCAGACCATCCAGGTGAATAAGGAACGCGTTGAAACAAATCTCTTGAGAAGGAGGCTCACCGTAGAGGTTGAATGGACCATATTCTGCAGCCCACGTCGGCCACTGGTACCCGCCGTCCGCAGAAGGGTAGTAGGACGAGTCGGTGTACGAGTCCCCGAACGTGACAAAGTTTTTGATCTGGCCAGGTGCTACACCGAGCGCGATAGAAGACGTGACGAATGCCAAGAGCGCCGACGCAACCCGTAAAACTTGAGGAGAAACCATTATGATGGAGGGGTTCTCTGACGGTGCGATGGTGAATGTCCAGGAAGAGACGTCGTATGATCCACAGTCGCACCAAGAGTGAAGCTTGGACCATTATTATATGCTTACTCGGAGGGTATTTTGATGATGGCCAAAGGATCTAAGCCCGCCGAGATTTTCCGGCGGAACTTGTCGGAAAGATGTCTCGTCACAGGACACAGTGACTGGGAATCGCGCATGTGCGGTCCGTCGAAAAGTCGCAGTCTTCGACGTGCAGCAAGTGGTTTCAGTCACGAGTCCATGCTTGTCGAGACGAAGACATACCCGCTCCTCCTTAAATAGAACGTTCGGAGCCCCGGATCACGGTCATTCCCCAGCTCAAAATATGAAATCACACCATTCATAATCGCACGGCGTCTTATGGCTGGATCTGTTGGGAGTTCGCCTGGAAAGAACCCACTGCGCCTGAAAATACGCGCTGTAAGGTTGGGGTGATCACCACGATACATAACGCGTACGAACGACGTGGGAGTTGCGCTCCGTGGGGTCCTCCGAAACATAGAAATAGATAAAAACAATTTGACTAGGCCTCGGAAGTCCCAAGGACGATCGATTGAGTCATAGACTGTGCCATGCATTCATCGAACGGAAAAACAGACTTGGTTCGTAGACCAAAACAAAGGCAGGAGGCTTCAGGCGTGGGAACACAAACGACAATCATGTTCACACTGACAGCACCATAAGTATACGCGCGCTAGGCCATTGCGAAACCGGTTCTGTTCTTCATCTCTGCCTCAGAGCATGCTAAATGCAGTTGAAGTGGCGCCACGATTCCCGGCGCTTCTTTTTCGTTACTGGTTAGCGAGTCTGTGCGACGGAATACGCGGACTTACGTGTCAGATCCGAGTCATGGCGAATCCAGCAGAAGAGTCGGTCTCCCAAACAAAGACACATGAGGGCCCGGGGAACCCACCCGACTATCCTGCATGAGGCACACCACAATTTATTGTCAAAGAAACTTGCGACGGTCACGGGATGGTCTTACGAACAAGGCGAAGTCAGAGGGGCAAAGGCTCGACAAGGATAGAAGGCATAGCAGAACGTGGATCGTGTCGAGTATTCCGGGTCCAACTCATGTGAATCTCAGAAAGATTCGTACTTTCTTTGCTAACGTACGCTTGCCGATGTTGGATTTTTCCAGTCGTACTCCTGCTCCCGCCGTGTCCCATCTGCTGCGCACCAGTCTGTTTCATTGACGATCCGCCTGACACCACGACGAAGCGGGACTGAAAGAACTAGAACGAGTAGCAACTCGGTTGCCAACGTGGGAGTCTGCGCTTGGCATGGAAGAGAATCGGGTGGTTGCACACCGGTTTGTGTGCGCTTTCCTCCAGTTTTTGATCGACACTTGATCATGACGTTTTCTAGTTGATGTTATCGTCAGCCTTGAGCTTAGTCGATCTTTTTTTTTGCTCGCCATGAATGGTAAACATCATATTTACTTCTATTCAGTGCCTCTGGAGAGCTTAAGGCCCATCGGGGAACCAACTCGGGGAACCTACAGATGATCAACGTCATGCCACTGACAAATGGTTGTCAGAGAAACCTGCATTTCACATCCTCTGTTCATGAAACGTATCACGAACAAGTTTCAAGGCCATATCAAAGGGGAAGAGTCCAGATTCCGACGACAATCAAAACATGGAGTGTCGTCACCGTCAACTCCCATCTCCGAGGGCGCCCGCAGTGCAACGCATGATCGACGCTGTCAGGCGATCGAAGCTCCGCTTCGGCCGATGCTCGACGAGTGACACTAGCGTGACAAAACACAACATCACCCAACTACTAAATAGTTTTTCTCCGTTCAACTTCAGAGAGGTAGGTATAGCATAATATTAGTTTCTATATGCATGAACTAAATGGATATATAGAATCCGTTGATCCAACTTGAAGTGGTGAAAGTGTTGTGTACTTACTGGGGGCCCGGGCAGGGATAACACGCGAAGCGCCACGTCCGTGGCAACACCCGCTACGGATGCATTGTCAAGAGCCGAAGCCAGCATATAGATGCATTTTTTCAAGTAAACTACCAGACAGGCAATGTGCTTAGTTTCCAGGGTCAATGATTGTATTCTCGAATATCAGAAGAGGTGACAGGCTCAGTGCAAAATGCGGGAGGTGTCGAGGCGTCGGATTCCTTCGCACATCGTCCTAAAAGGCCCGTGTTTGATCGACAACCGTAATGTCGTGTGAGATGTAGTGCCGAATCAGCACATCCATATTCCTATCGAAAAGATCCAACTCGAAGGTGTCGAGCTTCCCCCAAATGGGGCCTCCTTGAGTGACTGAGGGGAGGGTGACAACTCGCTCACGGGTAACAGTAAATTCCGCGCTCCTTCGGGCAAATGACAAGGCCCCCCCTCAAGTGAGGGGGAAGAACAGGCTCGACTGCGTAATGCAGCGGTCGGTTGATTGATCGTCAACGACGAGTCGGAGAAGCGAAATCCACTCACAACCAACCACAACATCGCAATTGATATTACCGACATCAACAGGGACATCCGCGGTGAGGCTTGTTCCAAAATATTTTGCCTGTATGACAGCACGGGAGGGAGCGATCTCATATCTTGCAGCAATGGTGTGGGAGACGATGTAGCGAGGGGTGTCAGCGTCGATCCGGCCATGCACGGAATTACCATCCAAAAGCATGGACATCCTCTCAGAGACGCAGACTCTGGGGCAAGACGGAGAGTGAGAACAGATACCCGCCAAAAAAATAATTATTCGTGTAAAACAATAAAAGTGATCCAAATATAAATAAACATGTACATACCAAAATTGCAGAATTGACGAATTCTCTGTCCAAACGGAACCGTAACTACCCCCTACAGAACCCACTACTAACGTAGCGGGAATAGTGAAGCGCTCTCTAGTGTCGGGATTTTCCGCGCTCCATCTGCTTCCCGCGTTCACTCGAATTTCCTACAAGATAGTATTCCGAGCCAGTGGATGGTACTTACAGGAACGGTGATCGGACCCGAATAGCATACATACACACAGGTGTCACATGAACCCAAAAGCAAAGGATAGCATTTCTGAAGCAGTTATGCAACTACGGGCACGTGAGACGAATATAACGGATATACTGAAACTAGTCACTGAGATGGTATGTCACCATAGTCGGTGTCAAGTGATCCGTGGTCACGAACGGTCTGTCTCTAGATGCCCCATGTAGGTCCCGCGTGCAGCGGAATTGTATCTCCGTCTTTTGGCAGTTAGTGTATGTCCACTGATCAGGTTGTTTTCTTCAGGCCCCGGTTTCGGACTTGGGACAACCAGCGGGTAAGTATAAATATGCACCTCCGAGTCCACTTCTGAACCAGCTCCGAATCCATTCCAACATCATGATCTCCGCTCGTGTAATTGGCTTCATTGGTCTGGTTACACTCGCCGCCTCCTTGTCCCTTTCTGAGCGTGAAGAGCGGGACATATGGCCTCCAACAATCACTCAACCCGTCGCTGGCACTCTTGTGTGCATCGGGGGAGGGCTAGATGTCAAGTGGTATGTCGACACATTTTTATACCACGTACTAACTTATATCGTGTCGTGCTCTTTGCAGGATTTCCGAACTCCACTTTTATAGCCCATCCGATCCTGGCGCGGGTACTTTATACTTCGTTCAAAATGGTGTTCGTGATCCGCGTAAGTCTCTGACCCAACTCACTTAGCATCACCACTGAGCGGGCATCTAGACAATCCGCCGGCCAGGAATTTTCCAATTACCGATCACTCTGTTCACTTCACAGTCCGTACCAACAAACTCCCTGGGACGTACCAACTCGTCTGTAAGTTATGATGCATGAGCAACACTATCGCACCTGACTTATTTAAAAAGTGGTCGGTCAGTATGAGAGCTTGAGCCCGCCCTTCCAACTCGTGTATTGTTGAGCAATGAGGACATCAGTAAAATCAGATTACCTTGGTCACTGGGGTGGAATTGTGGCTGTGTTGTCGCATTTTTTCCCGGGGAAAGATCTTTCTATCTTTGTGATTTTACTTACTACAAGCGTAGGGATCCCTTCGGACGTGGAACTTGGACGTGGCAATTAGAAGGAGTAATTTTTGGTACTACGTTCGCGCATGTATGCTCCTCATTTGATTCCAAAATGAGAGCCATTGGATGTGTGTGCGCGATGTCGAACGCAGGAAAGAGTGGTGTACTGCTCCCCACAGTCACGCGAGCGACGATGGGAGGCGCACAAACGCGACACAGGATGGAGCTACATGGTAACGTCGACATAATCGATAGTGCCATACGACACTAGAGGCGCCCTGTCGTCCGCACGTTCCGGCGGTGGAGCGCGAGGCGCGAGAGGAAAGGAGAAACTGTGGGGATCGACGGATGAGAGGACGACAACTGGGCGGCTGCTTGACGGCACCCACCTGCAGACTACGGACCGCCATCTGCCTGAGACCACAATCGACACGGCACGAACACGCTCACGTACGACGCTTGCAGCGAGTAGTTCTGTTCGGCACGGCGATCGATCGGGGTAGAGACACTCGCACCGACGGCACGCATTAACAGAGTACGGACCGCCGCATCTGTTGGAGAGCGCGAGCGACGTGGCGCGCTCACGCACGACTCGGACGCTTGCAGCGAGTGGGGCAGTTCCGTTCGGCACGGCGATCGATCGAGGTTGATAAGGAGAGCGCGCTAAGACATGACACAGCTCCGTTTCGCACCATACTGGAGTAAACTGCAGTGATCGATCGAGGTGGAGCGCAAGGGCACGGAACGCACCAGCACAGAGGTGAGGCGACGATTCCGCTGCACACGGGACCTAGGTCACCCTACACGGGCCATCTAGAGGTAGACCGCAGCTATCAACGCACATGAAATTTTTGGCAGTTAGTGCATGTCCACTGATCAGGCCTTAAGTGGTAAACCGAGCCCCGGACCAACCCTCCGTGCGGCACAGATCATGACGTGCACCAAACATGTCCATGCAGCCACTTTTTATTTGAGACCTAGAAAATCGTCTCCGAGTCCTTCGGACGGGAAGATTTGAAACAAGGGAATGCCTAGCGATTTGGTACACTGGACAATATACTACAACTTGGTGTATCACATCTCGTCGTGCGGTTTTAGACTCGGGACAATCGGTGGATAAAAATACGCACCTCCACTTCTGAACCAGCTCCGAAAACATCATGATCTACGCTACTCGTGTGATTGACTTTATTGGTCTGCTTGTATTCGCGACCTTGCCCCCTTCCTGAGCGTGAAGAGCCCGACTTGTCCCCACAAATACAAGTAGTGACAAATGGGACCATCTCGAGACTGAAGACCCAAACTCGTCGAGAGCCCATAGGATTGTGGGCTGTGATTAGTCTGGTGAGTGGTGACCAGCCCGTCTAAAAGGGCACGTGTGCTGCAGGCCGTCGATACGCCAATTATCGAACCTTTGTCGCTTGAACCGGGAACCATTCAAGATCTCCACTTATAACAGGCCCAATATTCCCCTTGAATACTCGCATTCCGATGTTCCCGCTGTCCGTCATGCTCTCCCGCAGTGCGCACGATGACCTCAATCGACCCTGATGGCGCCGTCTTCGCATATCGCGTCCTGGGTTCGTTTCTACATCACCTATGGTCCATGTAAAATGTGTACGACACGTCCGATTTGCTCGATTCGACCTCGACGCGGTCCAACGAATTGGTAAGTCCATTTTGCGTTCAATTTGGAATTAGGGCGAACTTCCGGCTTTCCATAAAGCAACAGAAGAAGTAGGAGCTACATTAGGTCCTAGCCTGGGTTCGAAACCTAGTGTGAAAACCCTATTTTGAGTTACAAATTGCCGATACGGGCATGAGTGTCCTACGCCGCGCCTATTAGCGATAATCGTCTCACCTCTGATCGGCGGTAAACCGAACTCCGGGCTAACCTTCCGTGCGTCATAGACATGTCCCCATGCGGAACCTTTCTATCTGAGACCTAGACACTTTACAGAACATCGTCTCCGAATCCCGACGGGAAGTCAGCTAGTAACCCTAGCCGTCTGAGATTCCAGCGTGTCGCTTTGAAACAACTTGGAATGCCTGCCGTCGCACCTCAGAGACATCGGAAGGAGGAATTCGGGACGCTGAAACGAAATACTACAACTTGGTATATCGCATCTCGTTGGGCGACGATTTCGGACTTGGAACAACCGGGGGGTACAAATACGCACCTCTACTTCTGAATGAGCTCCGAATCCATTCCAACACTCCCAACTTCCCGCTTCCCATCATGATCTACGCCACTCGTGTGATTAGCTTCATTGGTCTGGTCGCACTCGCAGCCTCCTTGCCCCTTTCTGAGCGTGAAGAGCTCGACGTATGGGCCCCATCATTCACTTCCCCCACAGCTGGCGATCGTGTGTGTATCGGGAGCGAGTTAGATGTCCAATGGTATGTCAACACATTCTTATACCACGTACTCACTTATATCATGTTCTTTGCAGGGATGCCAGCAACCCCCCTAAGCAGATCACCGATCCCATGGGTACTTTATATTTCGTTCAAAACGAGCTTCTTGATACGAGTAAGTCTCCGACCCAGTTCACTTATCATCACCACTGAGCGGGCATCTAGAGAATCCGCCGGCTAGCAAATTTCTACTTACCGATGGGCATGTTACGTTCACAGTCCCTAACAACAAACTCCCTGGGACGTATGAACTTGCCTGTAAGTTATGATTGCATGAGCAACACTATCACACCTGACTTATCTAAAAAGTGGTTGGTGATTCTGGGAACTGGAGCCCGCCCTTCCAACTTATGTACTGTTGACATCAGTAAATTCAGCTATCAGATGTTAGGTAATAATGGCGGTGGGCTGGGGATGGAAAGATGTCGAGGCAATGACGGCAAGATAGTTAGATGTTGAACAAGTAACCGAATGGACGTTTCGTATCCGAGGAGCATTGTGGGGCGCTGGAAAGCTTCAGCAGCACGGGTCCATGCCTTAGCGGCGGAAAGATCTCTTGAAGAAACAATCTGGGGTACGTGTACGAGTTCGGCATTGAGACTGAATAACTCTTCTTTGCCCCCTGCTCGCCCTGACCTTGTAAACCGTTCAGAGAGGTATCCTGCAAGGTTGTCCAACGATCCTGACCGATCGGTCGAAGGTCATTGACTGCTCGCGCGAGGATAATGGCCGCGTCGAGGTCCTCCGTGGCCCCGACCTGGAGGTAGCGTACGGAGAGACGAAGTGCAAGGTTGTTCAACGACGTCGACCGATTAGGATTTCCTCCCAGGCAGAGGTCAAGAGATTCTCGGGCCAGGACGATGGCCTCGTCGAGGTGCTCCATGACCCCAGGGAGATGTATTGCAAGGTCGTTCAACGACAATGACCGGTCAGGGCGTCCATTCGAATGAAGGTCAAGGACTTCTTTGGAGAGGACAATCGACTCGTTGAGGTCTTCCGTGGCCCCAAGTCGCTTGTACCGGGCGGAGAGACTAGCTGCAAGGTTGCCCTGCGACGCCGACCGATCAGGATGTCCTTTCGGAAGAAGGTTGAGGGCTTCTTTGTTGAGGACAATGGTCCCGTCGAGGTCCTCCATGACTCTGAGATGCCTGTACAGATTGAACGGACAACGTGCCAGGTTAATCGACGACGACGGCCGATCAGGATGTCCCAGAGGACAAAGGTCACTCGGTTGAGAACAATGGCCTCATCGAGCGCCTCCATGGTCCCACGCTGGATGTACCAGGTGGAGAGATCAACAGCAAGGTTGCTCAACGATGATGACCGATCAAGGTGTCCTTCCAGGCAAAGATCAAGGGCTTCTCGCTTGAGGACAATGGCTTCGTTCCGGTCCGCCATGACCCCAAGCTGGTTGTACCGGGTGTAGAAATGAACTGCAAGGTTGTTCAACAACACCAACCAACCAGGGAGGGGTTCTCGAGTGAGAACAGTGGCCTTGTCAAGGTCCCCAGTGATCCTGAGTTGCTTGTACTGGGTGGGCAGACCAACCGTGAGGTTGCTCAACGACCTCGATCGATCAGGGTGTCCCTCCAAACAACGTTGAAGGGCTTCTCGTTCGAGGCTGACGGCCTCGTCGAGGTCCTTCATGACGCCGAACCACTCGTAGCGAATGGAGAGATCAACCTATCAGGATGCCCCTGGGAACGAAGGTCAAGGACTTCTCGGTTGAAGACAATGGCCTCCTCTAGATCCTCCATGACCCCGAGCTGCTGGTATCGACCAGAGAAATGAAAATTGCAAGGTCGTACAATGACGTTGACCGACCAGGATGTCCTTGTGGACAAAGGTCGAGTGCTTCTCGGTTCGAGGACAATAGACTCGTCGAGGTCCTCCATGATCCCGAGCTGGGCAGAGAGATAAACTGCAAGGTCGTTCAACGACCTCGACCAATTAGGGTGTCCTTTGGAGCGAAGCGGAAGGGTTTCTCGGTCGAAGGCAATGGCCTCATCCAGGTCCTTCATAACTCTGAGCTGCTCGTACCGGGTGAACAGACCAACTGCAAGGATGTTCAACGATGACAGCCGATCAGGATCCCCCTGAGGACGAAGGTCAAGGACTTTACGGGTGAGGACAATTGCCTCGTTGAGGTCCTCTACGATTCCGAACTGCTTGTACCGGATAAAGTGATCACCTGCGAGCTTGTTCAACGACCTCGTCCGATCAGGGTGCCTTTTCGAGAGAAGGTCAAGGGTTTCTGGCTCGAGGTCCTCCACGCTCTCGAGCTCCTTGTACCGGGTGGAGAGATCAAGTGCAAGTTATTCAACGATACCGACCGATCAGGATGAGCTTTCGGGCAAAGTTTAAAGGCTTCTCGCTCGACGCGAATAATGGCCTCGTCCAGGTCCCTCATACTTCCGAGCTGGCTATGGCGATCACCGAGATGCATTGCAAGAGAAGTCGAGGAGACAGATCGCTCGGGATGGCCGACTGGGCGAAGCTCCAGCGCTTTACGATCGATCTCGATGGCCGCGTCGATGCGACTGGTTCCACTTCCTCGCTTGAACCTGTCGGCGAAGGAAAACGCCAATGAATGCAACTGGTCAATGTTTCAACTGTCAGGTACACCAATTTATAGCTATTGCACGCAGAGAAAAAGGCAAATACCTGCTAAATCCATGCTGGCTCACCGAACAACTTGGTGCAACGATACCCAGGGCCATTCGAATCCAAACAGTGTCCAGCAAAAGTCCAATCACTCGTCGCACGGCTACCGGTGCCCTCCGACTCGGAGGAACTACTTTCCCGCTCTATCAGTGGATTCGTCCTCGTTTCCTTGTTCATCGTACTTGGTTTTTCTGCGCCTACTGCAGGAAAAGCGAGATGGAACGTCTTGACGAGGTTCTTTATGCATGATACCGAGTATGACTTACACTCGCGAAACATACCGAGTGATACCGCTGATCGAATGATGCCCGACGGTCATGACATGATGCATTGTGACCTTTATTACTGTCCGCGGACCAGGAGGCTCTTTTGATCCATACGCTCGACAACGAATCGCAGAGGATAGACATGTGGGAGTCGTGGTGAGGATCAATTCAAGCCCCAGGCGAGGCTGCGGAAAGGCGTGAGATGAGTGGCCATGCAGGTGTGGGCGAGTGAAGAAGAGAGAGAGACGCGTGCATGAGACGGTCTTTGGAAGAAAGAAATCAGACGACGGTTGACACGAATGACCAGTGCGCACCACAAGACAATTCTGCAGAGACAGACGCTATAAGGCCCCTCTGAGGAAGCATGGTTGGTTGTTCCCCCCCAGTCATTTACAAATAAAGGACGCTGGAATCCGTCGAGTTGGTCTCGATCACTGTTGGCTGACTTGTTTACAATAAATCCCGGCGGATGCACGAGTCAAAGTAGCATCAAATAGACCAGAACAAAACACACCAAGTTGAACGCGAACACGTGGCCAATGTGGGGCGAAAACGCACTCGTGTCCCGGTGACCTACTGACCTGCAACTTTAGAGCAACGTCCGAAATCGCGAGGGCCGTTGATCGCGTCGTGCATCCTCAGAGGCATGAATGTTTAGCAAGGATAGGTCTTTGTCGCCGTAGAAGTCACTGGGGGCGTGTTTCTCGTATGATGTCTGAATTGGCTTGTGCAGGGTACGTCGTGTGGTGTTGTCACTGTCGTGGAGAGTCTAAAAACACGCGTGTTGGACGCTGCAACTTCGCCAGAAAACACCACGTGCCGCGCCTGGCATTGGGATGGCTGACGTTCAAATATAATACGATGGATGACGGGTGAAAGAGTCTCTGGGTTGAGTTGAGTACGACTCTACCTCGACAGCATAGACATGAGAATATCCGTCGGGTCTATTCAGTGCAAAGTCGAGTCGCCGATCAGTGATGCAGATGTCTTTGAAACACATTTTGCGCCAAGGGCATCAAATCGGCCCCGATCATATTCATCCCGACTTCATACTCTTTAAAACGACTCTGACAACAAACAACAAGCTCCAGTCCGTGATAACGAACGAACGAAAAGAAACGCGTCAAACGAAAGTGTGGCCAAGCATCGTGGCAAAGCATCCCATTTTACATACCAAGTCATCCTCCTCGACAACGATCGTTTCAGAATCTTGGTGTGTGGCGCGTTATACATCCGTGGACGACTCCTTGCCAGGCGCTGCCATCTCCTCCCACTCGTCGAGCGCGCCCACTTCCGAACCGTCTTCGAAGCGCCCATATCGAACGCTAATCCGATGACGCAAATGACACAGACCCTTGACGATGGAAAACACCACACAACACCCGAGCGCTATGCCAACGATATACGCCGCCAACAAGCCACCTTCCTTGGTAGGGTCGAGAAAGGAGTAAACTGACACCCGCTACCGTCATTGTCTGTCCATCGCGTCAGGAACACACGTACCATAAAAACCCGCGGTCGCGCGCGTAATGTACGCAACAGCGACGTAACATGCCAAGATGACGATAAGCGGGACGAGATGCATCCACGGGCTGGGTCCACCGTGCGCTACAATCTCAAAAAGCGCAAAGAACGTGTTCATGATATGAACGGAGATGGCAGACCAACCTGGTAGAGCCCTCTGCGAATCAGTAATGACACGGCCAGAGGGTGACCAAACGAAACGCACTGTGGAAGCGTGTTGCAAACGTGGTCGAGTTAGCGATCAAGGTCCAATACACGACCGTAACGATGATGGCTGGCCGTTTGTTTATGTAAATATGAATCTATAGTGACGAGAAGCGGGAAAAAAAAACGCACGGAAAACGGTGACAGTAGAATACAAAACGACATGAAGCAGCTGGAGGAACCGAGGCCAGGTTTGAAGGGGGTAACTTTTCCGCCTGCGGAGGGCGAAAGCAATGGTTTGGACGCCGGCGGCCCAAAAGTAGGCGGTTAGCCCAATGTAGGTGAGGTTTGTGAAATAGGACAGGTATCTGTGATGGCAAGGAAGATAAGCGTTAGTCCCACAACAAGGTGAACGACTGACGAATTGGAATCATCAGCGAGAATGATGGTGTCGGTGACCAACGTGTACACCGCAAAGAGCAAACGAAGAGTGCCAAGGACGATGGGTGGGAGAATAGGCGAAGAGACGTAGTGAAAGGTGGGATCGAACGGGGACGAGACGCCAAAGGCCTCGTAGGAGAAAAACCTGGACCGAGTCATGTTTCAAGTGGATAAAGACAAGAGAGAGGAAGACGTTTTGGGATTCCCCTCCGGACGTGCCGGTCAAAAGGCCTGGGCCGGTGCCATGTCCACAATCCTGCAATCTTGCCGATCTAGGACATTTAAATCGGAGATGGAAATTCATAGAGACAAGGTACCCGTGCCTCGGACGACAAGCGAAAATGAAACTAGCAGGAAAAGTACAAGCACATCTAGCACACGTTTCGGTCTGAGTACATTGCTGTCTTGCTGTCACAAAGCCTTTTGGCTAGAGATAAATCCACTTCTCACAGTCATACGTTGGCATGCTGGCAGTCCTATGAATTCTGTTCATACACTGAGTGCTCAACCACTCAACCCCAGATCCTTTACAGCCCATCATCAACATACTGCTGATACATACATACGACCGACATACCTGTTCGATCAGCTTCCGCGCGATCGGGTGGAACAACGTCCGAGCGCTCTCGTACGCAGCGACCGTCTTTTCGCGGTCAACCCTGTTCGCAACCCTGAACAACGGCCTGCAGAATTTCATCCGCCCCTGGATGACCCCCGTGTCTTTACCAATGACCCAGTCTAGGACGGGTTGTACGAACAGCTTGGCGACGGTGGACGTCGGCTCTTTGAGCGCCACAAGGTAAAACGCCATGCGAATCTCCGAGTTGGTTGTTTGGGAGAATCGGTACAACCCGTCGAGATGAAGCACGTGCTTCGTGGGAAGAGCTAGGTAAGTCTCGAGACGTTTCAGGAACACAACTGCCCCACTATTAGCGAAGAAAGAAGCTATTATAGATCACGTCACCTCGTTGGTTGCTGTCGAGTGGGTCAATGTCAGAAGGTTTAAAGTCCAACTGGCCTGGATCATCATCGCGACTGGCATTCCAGCGGTCCGCAAGGTCATACGCAGCAGTGACAAGCGTCAGATCGTACTCCATCTCAACAGGTAGCGTGACCCCTTCGCCATAAAACCATGCCTGCGTGGTATACGCACAGGTGTACATCTCGAATAATACTCAAAACACTTACATTCCAATCGATGCTGTCAAGATCCTTGATCTTGTCCTCCTGGTTAGCGAAGAAGGAGTACAAATGATCCTTGCACTGCGCAGTGGTGATACTATGCCCCATATAGGTCTTCACATAATCCTTGACGTACGGAAGGATGACATCGATACCTCCCAACGTTCGTTCTGCGAAAGCTTTGTTAATACCCAATGCAACCAGATATACTCGCTCGACGCACCAATGTGGAGGAGGAGGTTTGCACCCTTGTCGTAAGGAACACGACTATAAGCCGCATCTGGATCTTCACCAACCTCGAACGGAATGATGAGTCTTTGGTATTTTGGTATGGATTGGAACTGTTCTAATGCATCCACAAGGCTTTTGTAACCGATGACATAGGATAGACCACGGTGTCCGGATGAGTGTACGAGTCCTTGCAAGAGTCGTTCAATATAGGTCGTCCAGCCTTCATTCAACCAAAAGTGAGAAGCATGCGCACTGAACACTGGTCAGTTCCTTTGTACAGATAAAGCAATACAGGGACCCACGTAACCCCATTTCCAAACCATGAGTGGGTAAGCTCGTGGATGACCACGGCTGTCAATGACCGATCACCCGTAATGAGTGCTAAAAAAAGATTCAAGAAACGCATCTGATCGGCGGTAATGATCTACTTACTAGGCGTAACGAACGATATGCAAGGATTTTCCTATTAAGACGTATGCATGAGATATTATCTCGGTGCGTACACGTGGGGGAAGAATGCCTTACCATGCCACCATACGGGAAGGAATGGGGAAGTACGAGCAAATCGTATACTCCGAATCTGTACGGACCTGCGAGATCCTCGGCAGCGGCAAGGTACCTGAAATTGATCGTTTCAGCAAGTACCGTGGTACCAAATATCGTCCGGAATGACTTGCCTAGGAGTGTCTTCGCAAAACTCATTGTAAGCGTCCTCCAACAACTTTGGCTCTGTCCATACTCCGCACGACCATGTCCTCCCCTCTGGGATTACAAAGGGACGGTAACGCAAATCGCCAGCAGCGATCGCTAGAAGATACGAGGGAATAGGCTCAGCCTAGAAATAACAGCATTAGCATATATACGCCAGTTGACGGACGGGAGAGACCGCAGACCTGCCTGTATTCATAAGTGACCGCATCTGTCCCAATGACCTTGCCTCCGTGTGGTGGGCCATCCGAAGGTGGTGATACACGGCGGGCAGACAGGAGAACTGGGAGAACACAAGTCACCTTTGCATCATAAGTCTACGAAAAAAAAGGGTAAGCTCGGGCAATGGATGTATTCGAACATCATTGTACTTGCCAGCTTCACGGACGGCGTGTCTAGAGCGCGAGTATCAGCGGCGATCCAATGCGAAAGAGCCTGTTGCGAGTGACTTGCCTTGCAAGGGAGCCACGCTACGCGCATGGATCGGTTGACATTGACTGAATAGATACGGGAATGCCTTGCCTTCCGTCAGCCTACATGTGCAAGTCAACACGCATGCGCGGGTGAGATGGATGGTTGACATGCTCTTTGTCGAGCCAAAGGAGAGCGGGCGATTGCTCGGTCGTCTTGTAGGTGATCCTTACTGACACGGTATCCCCTGCACGCATGGGCGGGAGAGACACGTGGAGTGCAGATCCCATGACTGGATGTTCGGGATCGAGTCGAGTCTGCCAGTGCGTCGATCATGCATGCATCGAAGAGATATCAATCGATGAGACGAACCTCGACGGCATGGCCGTTCACCTCGACCGATTCAATGTCCAGTACGCGCGTGTCGAAGCTGTCGACTGTTCAAGCTGCTTGTCAAGATGTGTGCAAGGGGGGACATACATCACCTCGGAGACGTCCTCTTTTGCCGTCACCTGGTGGGTCGCTGATCCATAGATGCACCTCTTGTCGAAATCGACCGTCCAGTCGAGAGACAGGTTCGTCGTCGCGATCTTGGTGTAGTTGGATTGCGTTGTGGGATCTCGGTCGGGAACTCGAGCAGCCATCGCGTCAGAGACGTCGGAATCAAACACTCCCACGTGATCTTCTTCGAACACGCGCTCCTCCTCTTCTTCTCCAGACACGACCATGGCGACGTCGCAAGCACCCACCCGCCAGGCCATCACCCTCAAAGGCTCTACCAACCTCGTCACCGAGTTCTTCAAATACGCAGCCAACACGTACGTACCGCCGCCACTGCCACCGATGGTCGTGGTTGCTGATGTGCGTCAAAACAGCATCTTGTTTCAGAGGGGCGTATACCCTTCAGACGACTTTCACATGGTCAAAAAGTACGGTCAAACAGTCCTCGTCACACAAGACCTTGCACTCGAAAACTACCTCGATCGGTGCGTCTGATCGTCCAGCTCATCCTCGTCTACAACAACGCACCCGCGACTGACGCTCCCCCCAAAGCATCCTGACACAGGTCAACAGTGCGTCGGCTGGACAGTCTAACCCGCTTGGACGGCATCATCTCACGCGCACGCACATACAGAATGGCTCTTGACCGGATCCGTCACCCAGCTCGTCCTCGCCATCATTTCCAAAGACACCCGGTTACCCCTCGAACGATGGGTATTCGACATCAACCTCGTCGAACCCCCCACAGACTCGTCAGAACCGTACGTCCATTGTCCCGTCCCGTGTATGCGCGCGTTATCGTCACCTGACCCATGCCTTCAGACCACCCCCGAAACCTGAATCAGAAATTCAAGCCGAGATTCGCTACATTTTGAAACAGATCGTCTCCACGGTGACTTTTCTCCCCATCATTGACGACCCTACCGTCTTCAATATATTGGCCTACACGCACGAGTCCGCTGACGTGCCCGCTGACGAGTGGGTCGACACCGATCCGCTGGCAATCGAGGCGAGCAAGAGTCAACAAGTCAAGTTACGCAGCTTCAGTACGGACGTGCACCGGATAGAAGCTATGGTTGCCTATCGGTATGAAGGGTAGGATGTCGTATTTGTCGAGTCCAGAGCTTGTCATCACGCTTGATTGATCCCACGTTTGTTGAGCTATTTAATAATGTCTGGTGGTGATAGGATACTGGAGATATAGAGAATCCAACTGAGACAATCACAGAACACATGCTTGCACAAGGTCATCATATCACAGTCGTGAAAGGTTGGCCATAAACTCTGTAACCTCGATCCAATACCCTTGCTGGACGCAAGTATCATCTACAAGCAAACTAAGCTGAAAGGGGTCGAAAGATTTAGAAGAGAACATACTGTGGGATCCATGCGGAAATTCAACAAACTTTGACTTGCCGCGTCCAATTTCCGACGTATTTGCCTTGGGCTCACGATCAATCTGGACCTTGCTGCCTTGTCGTCGAGTGATAATCTCCCACAGTTCTTGCATATGCTCACGCGGAACCACCTCGTCCTGAACACCACTCAACATTAGAATGGGTGTACTCTTGGGGATGAACGGTATTTTCGACGCCGAGTCCCATTTTTGATGACACAGGAACGTTAGCGGTGAAAGAAGAGGAAGGGCGTGGGGAACTAGTCGTGGAAGGTTTGTGAACGTGTTTTCGAGAATGAGTGCAGTAATCTGTCCAAGTAAGATGGGCTCTGCTGTCGAACGCGTCTAGAATGGTGAGAAAGCAGACCTTGGATGGATTTCGGCTAGCGAGGTGAATAGCTACTGCACCTCCGATGGACTGGCCGTATAAGATCTACGAACAGGAATTCCCTAAATCCCGCTAGGACGCAGAATCCGAGGGTGAACCTACCACAGGTGTTTTCTGGAGATAAGGATGTGTTGTAACGTAATCGAGCGCAGCCTGCGCATCCATACATAGACCTAGCGGAGTGAGAGTCAATGTAACCCCTCAGACTACCCTGGAACTAACGGAATCATACCAGTCTCCGAAGGCGAGCCCTCGGAAAGGCCATAACTTCAGAAAGTGAGAACGGAGCGACCCAATATGACTGTGTATGCCCACCCTCGATACGACAACATGAGTACGTTGCAGCGCATCTTGACGAAAAATATTCTGGCCAAGGGTATCCGATGGCCGTGATTACCCCCATTGCCATGAAACATGATGACGGTCGGTCGTGTCGCCGCAAACTATCGACATTTGGAGATAAGCGTGACGAGCGTAGACACAAAGTGAAGAGGGCGTACGTCTTCGTTGGATTGGTCGTCGGTCCAGTCCACCTGCAAGGCATGCGTGTGGGAGATTTCCTTGCGCTGCATGAGCAGGTAGGAGCGCAGCGTGATACCGTCTTCGGTGCGCAATGCGAGGTCCTCGTAGACCATCCCATACTTGGTGGGCGTGTCGACATCTAGGGGGGGTGATAGGGGTGTGTGACTGCAGTGAACAAACGATTCAGAGATGACGGACCTGTACGTGAACCGGGAGGGAACGCGGAAGGGTAGATGAGGTAGTTTTGGCCGTAGTAGAGGAGACCACATCCTGCGTGCAGCGGGTTAAGACAAGATCACATCGTTTCAGGCAACCAAGCGCGGCGCTGCGTGCCATACGAACCTATGGTGGTCACGCCGGCTGTGGTCGCGATGGCACCCTATCATAAGCGTGGTCTAGGATGAGTGTGTGTATGTGGGGGAGGATGGACAGACCTTGGCGAAGCTCTCGAGAGAAGGGAGGTACTTTGACATGTCAGACATGGCCAGCGACTGGGTCAAAGTGACAACGCGACGTGGCCCGATGACAAGATGCGTGTTTGTGCTTGTTTTGCCAACACCTTTGCTTCCCCAAAGGTTACAACGTGGTCCAACGTTGCGTTCCGACATGCCCAAGTAACAGCGCCACGAACATTATCATTATTGGCGAGTTCGCATTCTTGGATACTGACCCATTACTTAGGACACGAGTGGTAACATTCTGGCAAGCATATACCCTCAAAGTCATGGAACTGTTGAGCACTAACTAGTACCGAAGACATTCCAGCTTTCATGCGCTCTACGCGTGATCGTCTCAGGCGCGCATTATTATGCAGTTCCTCGTAAACCTGATCACAGGGAACATGGAAATGACCAACGACAGTTTAGAATGGGACAAAGGTACGTAGTTTCGTGTCGACGTTATTTTTCCCTTTCTTTGACTATTAGGCTTTTTCACAAGCAGTGGCCTTCTGTTTGTCGTTGCATTTTCGGGTCCTAGCACAGCTTACGGCGTTTTGGCGAACCACCACGTTGCATGGGTGTGCCAGCATGGGTTCAAAAGGTACTTATCTCTTCTTGTCGGTGAGCACAACTATAAAATGATGTACCTAACAGTTGAACAGTTGCATTCACGAGCAAATTCTCTCGCTGCCGAGTTCAAGCGAGGAGGGGGGACCAGTTGCATTGACGAGGCGATCCAACTTGATCGTGAAGCACTGGAACTGTGCCCATCCGGCCACCCCGACCAATCTGTTTCTTTGACTCGGCTTGCAGCTCACCTCGGTGATCGCTACCGCCAGCTCGGAGTGATGAGGGAACTTGAGGAGGCTATTGTTTTCGATCAAGAAGCTCTTGATCTTCGTCCAACGGGACATCCTGATCGGTCGATATCATTGAACAGCCTTGCAATTCGTCTCTCTCTTCAATACAAGCAGCTCGGGAACATGGAGGACCTTGACGAAGCCATTGTCCTCGACCGGGAAGCCCTTTACCTGCTCCCGCAAGGACATCCTGACCGGTCAGCGTCGTTAAACAACCTTGCACTTTATCTTTCCACCCGGTACAAGCAGCTTGGCTTCATGGAAAATCTTGACGAAGCCATTGCCCTCGGCCGAGAAGCCCTTCACCTTCGGCCGCGAGGACACCCCGATCGGTGGATGTCGTTGAACAACCTTGCACTTCATCTCTCCACCCGGTACAACCAGCTTGGGGTCATGGAAGACCTCGACGACGCCATTGCCCTCGATAGGGAAGCCCTTGACCTTTGCTCCCAACGGCATTATGATCGCTCAATGTCGTTGAACAACCTTGCCGTTGATCTCTCCACCCGCTACAAGCAGCTTGGGATCATGGAGGACCTCGACGAGGCCATTGTCCTCAACCGAAAAGCCCTTGACCTTCGGCCGGAAGGACACCCTGATCGCTCGATGTCATCAAACAACCTTGCAGTCTGTCTCTCCACTAGATACAACCAACTCGGGGTCATGGAGGACCTCGACGAGGCCATTGTCCTTGACCGAGAAGCCCTTTACCTTTGCGCGGAAGGACATCCTGATCGGTCTACGTCACTGAACAACCTTGCACTTGACCTCTCCATCCGATACAAGCAACTCGGGGTCATAGGAGACCTCGACGAGGCCATTATACTCGACCGACAAGCCCTTCACCTTCGCCCGCAAGGACACCCCGATCGATCCATGTCGTTAAACAACCTCGCACTTGATCTTTCTATGCGGTACAAGAGGCTTGGGTTCATGGAAAATCTCGACGAGGCCATTGCCCTCGGCCGAGAAGCACTTGACCTTCGTCCCAAAGGACACCCTGATCGGTGGATGTCGTTGAACAACCTTGCACTTCATCTCTCCACCCGGTACAACCAGCTCGAGGTCATGGATAACCTCAACGAAGCCATCTTCCTAAGCCAGGAAGCCCTGGACCTTTGCCCGCGAGGACATCCTGATTGGTCAGCGTCTTTGGACAGCCTTGCATGCTACCTCCGTGATCGGTTCAGAAGGTCGAGGCACTTGAAAGATCAGGATGAACTGTTCGGTCTCTATGCTCTGCTTGTATATGCGCCCCAAGTTATTTCTTCGGTTGATCTTTCTGTTGCTAGGACATGGATCAGTGTCGCTGAGGATTTCCAGCATCCCACAATACTTCTCGCATATGAAACATCCCTTCAATTACTTATTCAACATCTGGCGACTCTACCGTCATTGCCTCAACATCTTTCCATCCTCAAGACCCTGACATCGTCGCTCGCCGTGGACGCGTTCTCGGCTTGTCTCCGCAACAACTCGCCTGCCAAAGCGGTCGAGCTTCTAGAACAGGGACGGGGTGTTTTTTGGAGCCAACTCACCCGCCTCCGTTCTCCGCTGGATGATGTTATTGCATCTGGGGTGACAGGAAAAGAGTTGGCAGCCGAGTTCACGCGTCTGGCTGTGCTCGTGCGCAATACCTTTAATTCACCCGGTGTACATCAGCACGAACGGGTATGCCGTCTCAACCTAGAGATCCAGAGTGTTGTTACCAGTATTCGCGAGCTCCCTGGTTTCTCCCGTCTCCTTCTTCCCTCGCTCTTCTCGGATCTCCAGCACGCCGCTAGCGAGGGACCTGTCATCATCGTGAACGCGAGCAAGTACAGCTGTGACGCGCTTGTCATATCGCTAGACCGTGTCCCTGTCCATATCCCATTGCAGATCACCCAGGAGGATGTTCGCGGCCTTTCTGCGGAGCTGCGTGCCTTGACAGTGCGTGCCATGAAGGTTGACGTGACGAGAGAACTCGCAGCCTTCCTACGCAAACTCTGGGAACGGATCGTCTTGCCCATCGTTGATTTCCTCTGTACAACATATCCACCCCAATCACGCATTTGGTGGTGTCCCACTGGCGATTTCTCCGTGTTTCCCTTGCATGCTGCCGGTCCGTTTAGGAAGGGTCAACAGAATCTCCCTGATATCTATCTCTCCTCCTACACCCCAACCCTGACCGCTCTTATTCGTGCCAGACAGTGCGAGCAACCAAGTTCCACGGCTGAACGGAAATGTTTTATCGCTGTTGGTCAGGCCAAATCAGCTGGCGGGAGGGAACTCCTTTCGGTAGGCACGGAACTGGAAAATATTGGCCACCTTATCAGCAACGTCGCCACATTCACATTCACGCGCATAAACGGAGAGGAATCATGCACATCTAGGGTCGTTGACGAGCTTGGCAGAAACCAATGGGTCCACTTTGCGTGTCATGGTCTTCCAAATCGCACACAACCATTCGAGTCGGCGTTCGCACTGTACGATGGAAGCTTTACGATTCAACGGATCATTGGGTGCGACTTGAAGAATCCCGAATTCGCGTATCTGTCTGCGTGTCATACCACTGTCGGAGACGAGGAGAGCCCAGACGAGCTGATCCATCTCGCGTCAGCCATGCAGTTCATTGGGTTTCGATCTGTGATTGGGACGATGTGGGCGGTGGACGATGCTGAGACGAACAAGATCACGTCGACGTTTTATAAGCACATGTTGGACGGATCTGGTCGTTTGGATCATACCCGTGCAGCGTTTGCACTGAACAAGACGATGAAATCCGTGCGTATACCACTTGATCAGCAGATTCTATATATCCACATCGGTGCCTAGTAGTATTATAATGTTCGTTCGTTCTGCTCGCTTTGCGTTGCTCGTACTCGCTAGTCATGAGTAACCGTCGTCAGATTTACTATACTCAAGCTCTGCCCTCGTGCATTGTTCGCGTTGGCGGCTGCTAGCAACCACTCTGTTGCTATCATGTAGAACCTGTTGACACTTCACCGTGCTATTTAGCTCTATTTAGCATCATGTGGTCAACGGTCCAATTGAACTTCAGCCACAAACTTTCCGCATATCGTCATCCCGGCAAGTCCTGAGGTAAAACACTACCACGTCTTCCGACAGCGACACGTCGACCCAACTTCTATGGGCCAAACTGAGGTTGAACCACAGTACAGGATCTAGATTAAGAGTGGGAATTCAAGACCCTAGCATCTGCAGGTGGCCAACTGCCAACTCGAAGCAAGCCCGGCCCTCTCGTTAGCTGGTGGAGTTGGCGGTACGAGTCCCACTTGCAAATGTAATGCGGGGAGCTGATGAGTGAAATTTACCAGACCAAGTTACTGGCAAGACTTGTACAGAGTGTTGGGTCGAACGAAGAGCACTTGTTTCCGCCAGGGTCATGCTGGATCATATGTTCGCGTACGAGAGTCGTGGTGGCGGCTACGGTACCTGATGCCGAGAGCTTCGCGTATTGTCTCGCATCGAAGGCCACCGGGATAACGACTCCAGGGCCACCAATGGCCCGCCATATGAGCCGCATCTGTTCGCCGAGAAGAATGAGGGTCAGCTGATTTACGTATCTGGGGTTGCGGTATAAAAGCGGCCAACACCCAATTACCCTCTGTTATCGCCATGATACCCTCCCTCAGACGGTTTGGGCTGCATGGTGTTTCGTGTATGGCGTCGGCGTCGGCGTCAGTGGCCCGTGGTCTGTTTTTTCCTGACCCAAATTCGGACCTGTGCTTAGTCTGACGATTCATCTGTCCAGTGAATTCTATGAACGTGACAAACTGTCCAGGTGCGTTAGGCCTCTGACGAGTGCAAATGGCCGATACGCTAAACTCGAACTTTGCAAGGCTACACCTTGGGCTCGTTGGTTGAATCTAGCAACGGGTTGACCGCCCAGCTTACCTTGGCAGGTTCTGGTTGCAATGCGTTCGGTCAAGACATCGCAGAACTAACAATCCAAGTCGTCTACCAATCATCATCTACGTAGGTCTCTCCTCGCCTACATATCCGTGTAACAGTGGAAGCTCACACGCAATAGACTTCGTGTCAAAATTTTTGACACTGCTCAAGAGCAGTTTACCATCCCAGAATCAGTCATTGCTAGGCCCTCTGCGCCAGCAGAGTCGTACACGGGTATTTCCGATCTGGTGTTCAACTATGACCCGTCTCCCTTTGCGTTCTGGATCACGCGTCGGTCCGAGCTAGATGCGATGCCGCTGTTTGACACTAGAATATCCTCGTTACCGCAAACCCCAATAGCACCGCTCAATGCTTCCGATCCTAGCACGGCTTTTGACGCGTTTCCGCTTATATTTGAAGATCAATATCTCCAGGTAAGATTTACAATCACGATGCACATGCGACAGAGATGGATGATTCCCACATTCCAGGTGGCGTCCGCACTTCCTTATGGTACCAACATATACGGTCTCGGAGAGGCGATTGCGAGCAGTGGATTCAGACGCGACATAGGCACCAATGGTGGCACTGGCACTATCCAAACGAACTGGAACCGAGACATCAAAGATCCTATCGACGAAAACATGTTTGTGCCTGCTTGATAGTTGTCTCATCATTTGTTCATCCTCGGATTCAGGTATGGTAGTCATCCGATCTACATGGAGCACCGTTTCAACGAAATTACCAACAAGTCGACATCCTCTGGTGTATTGTTACTTAGGTATGTGACGCCGTTCGAGTACTACGCGAATAGAAAGTTAAAGCTATCCAAGCTCAGCAGGAGCCGACGTCTTTCTCCAGACTCCACCAGATTCTAACGTGTCGTTCATCGAATATCGCATGATAGGTGGAATCCTGGATTTTTATTTCTTCTCTGGACCGACTCCTTCTGATGTGATCGCACAATATGGAGCTATTATTGGGTATCCAATGTGGCAACCTGTCTGGGGCTTTGGATTCCATTTGTGCCGGTGCGTTTTATTCTGTCTCTGTAACAACACGATTGAAGGTATTGTTGGTAGTTGGGGTTATAGCAGTATTTGGGAAGTGGAAGACGTGGTTGCACGCATGCGTGCAGCCAATATTCCGCTAGAAGGTCTGTAGTCGGTTGTGATCATTGGCTCAGTTGTCGTTGTCTTACATGTCCGCTGCCTTCACAGTGCAATGGACTGATATCGACTTGTATCATGGACATCGGGATTTCACGACAGACCCTGTGAACTTTCCCGCGCAAGAAGTCGCAAGGTTTGTTGGCGACCTAGTGAGTTACATAGTCGTGGCCATCGATTGTCGATCTTCTGATGGGTAGCATACAGGCTGTGAACAACCAATACTGTGGGTGACGGATTGTTTACCAAAATTTATCGAGTTTTTAGTTCTTTTCTTCCAGACATCCCGATCGTGGATGCAGCGATCGCCGTCACTATTAATTCGACAGACGTGGTTGGTTTCATGCTTTTCGTCCACAACGCCTTCAGTGATCCTATGTTCTAGTACGATCCATTCACGAGTGGCGTAGAGCAGTATGCCTTTTTCTCTGGCACCCTTGTCATACCCTCTGATCCGTTGCAGAGATGTTTGGATCAAGAATCCGGATGGCTCACTTTACATAGGTGAAGTGTGGCCAGGGTATACTGTATGTCTGATTGCTCCGTGTTTAATGGTTCTTAAACTCGGGTCCTTGAAGGTGTTTCCTGATTGGTTCAGTACGAACGTTCAGTCGTTCTGGACGGAAGCACTGAAGCACTGGAGCCAACTTGGAGTAAGTTTCTCTGGTATATGGCTTGACATGAACGAGGCAAGCTCCTTTTGTGGTTACTCCTGGTAGGTTATCGCTGGGTTTCAATTGTCGCGGCGATAACCAAGGCAAGTATAGTGGAACTGGTGCCAATTTCTCCGCGTTAATACCCTTGAACGTGTCTGGGAGAGTTTTGACGGGTTGGCCAGAATGGTATAGTCCGTCGTATACCTTTACAAGCGAGCTTCTCAGCCCTTCACCAGTTATAACGCGACAAAATGGGGTTCGAGTGGAAATATGACCATCAATGGTGTGTCGACTAATTCGTGTACAACGAACTCGACGACGACGACGACTGTTGTCAAACGAGACATAGCTGTCGGTCAGGAAGCAGGTGTTAGCATCAATGATCCACCCTACAAAATCCATAATGGTGACTCAATTCATGACGCTCCAAATTAGGCTCACCAGCATTGCAGGTTTCGGGCCTCTCTCTAACCACACACTTGCGACGAACGCCACTCACCATGGTGGCTATGTGGAACTTGACGTGCACAACATGTTTGGGCTTATGGAGGAGAAAACGACACATCTCGCGCTGAAGGAGCTCTTTCCAAAACAACGCCCCTTCTTAATCAGTCGGTCGACCTTCCCTTCCTCAGGAAAGTGGACTGGTCATTGGGTGAGTCATGTTATATCCGATGCCACTCAACCTGTACGATGCACCCTTTCCAGCTCGGCGACAACTATAGCAAATGGCAATACATGTACCTCAGCATCCAGGGAATTCTCCAGTTCCAGATCTATCAGATCCCGATGGTTGGTGCAGACACCTGTGGCTTCTGTATGTGTCGTCTCTTGTACCACGTGGAGAGCCGCCTTTCACACCGTATTTCAGATGACAATACGGATGAGGAATTGTGCACTCGCTGGATGCAACTCTCCGCGTTTACGCCATTTTACAGGAATCACAATACCCTCGGTGCGATCCTTCAGGAACCTTACCGCTGGCCCAGTGTCGCGGAGGCGTCACGGACTGTTATCGCGATTCGCTACGCCCTTCTTCCCTACTGGGTGGGTGACGTATGTGCCATCGATAGAGATGCCGTAACTGACCGCTCCGTACCCATAGTACACACTCTTTGCCAATGCTTCTCTCGCGGGATTCCCACCCGTCAAGGCCCTGTTCTACGAGTTCCCGGACGAACCCGAGTTATTCGCAATCGATAGACAGTGGCTAATAGGCAGGGATATTCTAGTCACTCCCGTGTTGACACCAGGCGCAACGACGGTTGAGGGTACGTAACCCGTCCTAGCCTACATATCGCCTCATCGACTTCACTGATCTCGATGCCAGGCATCTTTCCGGGACGAGGGGGCGTTATCTGGCGTGACTGGTACACCCATGCTGTCGTGAACGCGACCCCTGGCGACCTCACTACGCTCGACGCCCCGATCGGCCACATCAACGTCCACATTCGCGACAACGCCGCGTTGTTGCTGCACCAGCGCCCTGCATACACCACGGCTGAGACGCGGGCAGGGCCGTATGCGCTCCTCGTTTCTCTGAGCAAAACAGGGTCTGCGTTAGGCATGGCGTATCTCGACGACGGGATCAGTCTGCCTCCGACGCCAAACCGGACGGTGACGTTTGACGTCGCACACAGTGTGCTCGCGATCAAGACGAGTGGGACGTACGTGGTCGAGTCCAAGTTGGTCATGGTCACCATTCTCGGCGCGGCAGGACCTCGTGTGGTCACGGTGCAGGGACAACCGATGTTCACATGGAATTACAGCGCTTCTGTGGAGGAACTCGTGGTGTACGACTTGGAGATTGACCTTGGGGAGGATGGAACAAGCATATCGTGGCAGTGAAATATGTGGATGAGGTAATTGACGTCTCTGGGATGCAATGATTACTTCTGCATCTGCCTTTGCGCTCGTGCTCGTTGTGGACTTTGACCAAGGGAAACAAATGAACATGCTCTAAGCAACGTGGAAGTACACTCTCGCTGAGGGGCCCCTGTGACTTGTTCTGGCTGGCACCCGTGACGTGGCTTCGCCAACGTGAAACCTTGCGAGTCTCTGCGCGCAGGAAACGAGACCATAGTCAAGATGGTGGGAATGATGACCATCATGGAACGCAAAGATTTAAGACAAGCTAGTGAAGAAAAAAAAATTAGAGGGTGGTGCATTCAAGAGGAAAACGTCGGACCGGCCTCAAGAACCTAGTGTGACAATTGGTGTCTAACTTGAACTCACATCACACTCAGGGCGTCGGATGATCATAGTGCCAGTGTCCGGAATCCGTTCGTGGTCATGGTGACTGCGACCCCAAACCAAGTTGTCACGGCCGGAACCCGGGGACCCACTGAACCATCATGCATCATGTTCGAGCAAGTTCAAGCTCGCTGAGGCCCAACACATGACCCGGCGGCTCTCAGTTTTCTATTCGCCTTGTCCAACCCGATGTCAGTCCGTCGTGACACAAAATTGAACCACATGCTCCAGCCGCGTTCCTGGCCATGTTCAAGCAGGTTCAAGCACATCTCACGCCAACGAGGCCATACTATGCGCTCTTACACGATCCCAAGCCAATACAACACGAGGGACATCTGATCCGGAGCGACCTGCGGTGACACCAGAGGACAACGACTTCATCTCTCCATTCATTTATGCCTCGATGGGTGCGCGGCGCAGAGAATGGGCAACTTGATTTCCGACGTCGCTTCACTGTTCGCAAGTCAGGAGTCTCCGGAACATTACTTTTTTGCCCTAGATTGGCGACATGCACGCGTTCGTTTTGTTTCCTGTCCGATTGATTCTGCTCTGACTCAGGTGTCCGTCACATTTAGATTTCGACGTAGCGTGTTTATGACTGTGCTGGGGTGACGAACGATTGGGACGTCAACTCGACCCATTCCTCCAGCGTTCCTTGACGCGAAATGGACGCAAAACAGTCCACAAAGACGTTCCCCAGGAAGCGTGTTTTGCACCATCTACTGTGGCATCCGCTTTGCTTAGTACAAATACTGTTTGCTGGGTGCCAGTGATTACGCGCATCGACTGGCTTCTTTCGCCCACGATGGCATCTGCCTCATCAAGTTCGTCGTCGCCTCGCCCTGACAGGACGGAACCCAGTATCAAAATGATGGAGGACGGCCTACCCCTCGTACACGAATGGGACAAGATAAGTACGTGGTGCTTTGTCCTCACCCTCCATTCTCTGATATAAGGGTGTTTCTTAGCTTTTACCACTTCCATCGCTCGCTCGTATCCTGTCCACCCACTTCACGCCCTTATCATTGGGTTTCGGAGTCATCATCACCGCGACTCGAGCGTCGTAGGTCACCGTCTGGCCTAGCGAATGGTCAAAAATCGTATCCATCTCATACCAGGATGCGGTGGATACGAAGGTCTTGTTTTGCTATTGCACTCGTATCGTTCAGGGTTCCTCACTCTCGAAGCAGCTACATTGTTCGCTTCGTCACTCGGAAAGACTCACGAATGTACTTAACTGTGCGAGGAGGCGACGGGAATTAGAATGGGGAATTGGAAATCGGGGGGCTTGTATTCTCAAGGACGAGGAGCATGAACTGGCTGTGATGCGTAGGAGAAGCGGTGGACCTCGTGACTGCATACCACCAGGCTCGCATATCCCCTAACGAACAGGCGCGGGAATCCGGGTGTGATGAAACAGGAAACAGGACGATTCCGATAGAACGGAATAGTTCGTCTGAAGACGTTGGTAGCCTTGCGGCAAGTGAACCGCCGAACAAAGAGACAATGCAAAGTTTTGATGTGATGGATTCCATAGGTTATGTATCGTCAATGTATCGTTGCCTTTTCGGGGCCCAGCGCCTACGCCAAAAGCATCAACCCAAGTTTACCGTGACCGTGTTGCATCAAGTTGGGAGAGCTAGCATGGGTTCAGAAGGTACTTGTCTCTTTTTTGTTGGTGTGCACACCTATAAAATAATGTACTCGGCAGCTGATCGATTGCATGCATGGGCGGTTTCTCTCAGTGACGAGTTTAAGCGAGGAGGGGAGACCAGATGCATTGATGAGGCGATCGAGCTTGATCGTGAAGCATTGGAACTTTGCGCGCCCGGTCACCCCGAACGATCTGTCTGTTTGACCCAGCTTGCAGTTCAACTCGGTGACCGCTATGGCTACCTCGGAGCGATGGGGGACCTTGAGGAGGCCATTATCGTCGATCAAGAAGTACTTGACCTTCGTCCTAAGGGACATCCTGATCGATCGATATCATTGAACAACCTTGCAGTTCGCCTTTCCACCCGGTTCAAGCGACTTGGGGTCATGGAGGACCTCGACAAGGCCATTGTCCTTGACCGAGAAGCTCTTACCCTTCGACCGAAAGGACACCCTGATCGGTCCGAATCGTTGAACAACCTTGCAGTTGATCTGTCCAACCGGTACAAGCAGCTCGGGGTCATGGGGGACCTCGACGAAGCCATTGTCCTCGACCGAGAGGCACTTAGCCTTCGACCGAAAGGACACCCAGACCGGCCCATGTTGTTGAACAACTTTGCAGTTGATCTCTCCACACGGTACAACCAGCTCGGGATTATGCAAGACCTCGACGAGGCCATTGTCCTCGACCAGGAAGCCCTTGACCTTTGCCCGGAAGGACATCCTGACCGCTCAATGTATTTTACCAGGCGTGCAGTTGATCTCTACTGCCGATACAAGCGGCTTGGGATCATAGAGGATCTTGATGAGGCCATTGCCCTTGATCGAACAGCCCTTGGCCTTCTCTCGCAAGGACACCCTAATCAGTCGATAGCGTTGGGCAACCTTGCGGTTGATCTCTCTACTCGATACAACCAGCTCGGGGTCATGGAGGACCTCGATGAGGCCACTGCCCTCGAAAGAAAAGCCCTTCACCTTCGCCCACGAGGTCACCTTGATCGGTCGGCGTCGTTGGTCAACCTTTCACTGTGTCTTTCCACCCGGTACAACCAACTCAGAGTCATGGAAGACCTTGACGAGGCCATTGTCCTCAATCGAGAAGCCCTTGACCTGTGTCTACGAGGACACCCTCAACGGTCAACGGCACTGAGCAACCTCGCAGCTGATCTCTTTACCCGGTACATGCAATTTGGGGTCATGCAGGACCTCAATGCAGCCATTGTCCTCAACCGAGAAGCCCTTGACCTTCCTGCAAGGGCATCCTGATCGGTCGATGTCGTTGGACAACCTTGCACTCTGTCTCTCCACCCGATACAACCAACTCGGGGTTATGGAGGACATCGAGGAAGCCATTACCCTCAGCCAAGAAGCTCTCTACCTTCGCCCAAAAGGACACCCTGATCGGTCAATGTCATTGAAGAACCTTGCATTGTGTCTCTCTACCCGGTACACCCAACTCGAGCTCATAGAGGACCTCAGCGAAGCCATTGTCCTCAGCCGAGAAGCGGTTGAACTTTGCCCACAAGGACACCCTGATCGGTCACCATGCGTGGACAATCTTGCATATTATCTCCGTAATCGGTTCGCAAGGTCGTGGAAATTAAAGGATCAGGAGGAATTGTTTAGTCTCTATGCTCAATTCGTACATGTGCCTCAGGTAGTTTCTTCAGGTGACATCTTTGCCGCTAGGTCATGGGTCCGTGTGGCCGAAGAGTTTCGGCATCCCTCCATACTTCTCGCATATGAAACCTCCCTTCGGTTACTTGCTCAGCATCTAGCCACTTTGCCGTCACTACCTCAACATCTTCCTATCCTCAAGAATCTGACATCGTCGCTCGCTGTGGATGCGTTCTCGGCTTGTCTCCATAGCCAGTTACCAGCTAAAGCGGCTGAACTTCTCGAACAGGGACGGGGTGTTTTTTGGGGCCAACTCACCCGCCTCCGTTCGCTGTTGGATGATGTTACTGCATCTGGAACGATAGGAAAAGAAGTGGGAGTCGAGTTCACGCGTCTGGCTTTGCTCATTCGCAAAGCCTTTGATTCACCTAGTGGAGATCAGCATGAACGGGTGTTCCATCTTAACCTCGCGATCTCCAACATTCCGCCAGTGGGGGACCTGTCATCGTCATGAATGCCAGCAAGTACAGCTGTGACGCGCTCATCATCTTGCTCGATCGCGACCCTGTTCACATTCCATTGCAGATCACACAGGAAAGTGGAGCTTCGTGCCTTGACTGTGCGCGGAACGAGGACTGACGTGACAAGAACACTTGCAGCGTTCCTACGCAAACTCTGGGATCAGATCGTCTCGCCCGTTGTCGATGTCCTCCGCACGACGTATCCACCCCAATCGCGCATCTGGTGGTGCCCTATCGGCGAGTTCTCTGTACTTCCGTTGCATGCTGCTGGACCGTTCAGGAAGGACCAACAGAATCTGCCCGATCTCTACATCTCGTCCTACACCCCAACCCTGACCGCCCTCATTCGTGCCAGACGACACGATCCATCGAGTTCTATAACTCAAAGGAAACGTTTTGTTGCCATCGGTCAAGCCAAGGATACTGGCGAGACTGAACTCCATTCGATCAGTACGGAACTGGATATCATCGGACAACGCGTCGACGCCGCCGCGATATTAACGCGCATAGACGGAGAGGAGTCATGCATATCTAGGGTCGTTGACGAGCTTAGCCAGAACGAATGGGTCCACTTTGCGTGTCATGGTCTTCCAAATCGGACGCAGCCCTTCGAGTCGGTATTTGCTCTGCACGACGGGCACTTTACGATCCAACGGATCATCGGGTGCGATTTGGGGAATTCCGAATTCGCATACCTCTCTGCATGCCATACGACTGTCGGAGATGAGGAGAGTCCGGACGAGGTGATCCACCTCGCATCGGCGATGCAGTTCATTGGGTTTTGTTCTGTGATTGGGACGATGTGGGCGGTCACTGGTGAAGTGACACACTTGCCAGCAGGTACTACAGTCATCAACCACTATTTGAGCCACCACCACTGTTTGAGCCACCCGGCAACCACACCTCTTCAGGTCAATTATCGGCCACATGGCAGTTGATAAGTCATTAGATACCTCTGTCTGTATAATTTGTACACATGGAAATACACTTTCCATATATCAGTGCTTGAGAGGGAGTAGTTTTATGTTGTATTTTACACTGTCTAGGTTACATTGTCATTGTATTTGCTTGATCCATGATATACTTGGGAGTAAGACACGAACAATACTAATTACTAGCTTGCTATATATTTTTTGCATGGATCAGATGTCTCTGCAATGTGCCAGCTCAATGCTGGTGCAGAAGGTCATATCATGCCATATCATCTCTTATCAAACTATGATTAGCCTAATTTGGAACGGAGAATGGAGGATTAGAAACATGCCCACTCTCACTTTTCTTGGCCAGCAATCTGGCTTTTTGCTGCTATGGTTGGTTGCCCACTCTCTGTCTTGAAAAAAACGTCAGCTTGCCACCCATGGGAGGCTGAGAGAAAACTAGCAAAAGATGAGTGGCGACGTGCTCATTGGGCGAAACCGAAAATGGGTCCACTGGAGGCAAAAATTATCAAGCCTGTGGCTCCCGCATGAGCTACTGAGGTGACTGAGGCAGAAGCTGATGGCGAAGAGTTGAGCGAGTCTGGGGAGAGTGACGAGTCAGAGGAATGAACAGTGGGAGTGGTTGGTGATAAGCAGGATGTGGACAAGGCATGGAGTCATCGATAACGTGTTGTGTTGTTATTGGGCTGATATGCCTAATTGGGGGCTGGCTCAAACAGTGGGGAGAGAGCGATAACAGTACAATTGCTGATCCAACTATGCCATACGATACACTTGTGTGATGCGAAATACTATATAGCCAGTCTGTTGTCCTCACAATCCAACCGTCACAACATGCTCTGATCTATGTATTTTGACTTAGAATTCTGTTTATTGTAAGTCAAATTTTCCCTGGCTCAAACAGCGGTTGATGACTGTATATAGCAACAGAGTGGTTACTAGCAGCTGCTGGCTTAAATACCCTCCTTGCTCATTCACATCCTACCTTCCCTACACCTCTCCCCAACCATCTTGGGATCTGCAAATATCTGCCACCCTGACTTCAATAAATATTTCAATCCTCAGCCATATGGTGATTTACACCATATAGCTGAGTGAATGGGTCAGAATGCCTCCTAGCTTGTGGGAAATATTGAAGAGACTACCCTTCAAGTTGGACCATACCATAATCTTTCAGATGCAACCAGTTTGAAGATGTACTCCCCACACCTTCCTTCTTGTCATACTTGCACTGTTCAGGGCTTGTGATCTACCCTTTCTCTATAGTGAAGTGAGCTGCATCAATTACTTGATAAGCATCCTCACTCAACATGAGTTAAGGCATGCTTGACAGGTGTCTGGGTGCACTCATGAAGGGGACCTGTGTTTCTGAAGACAAGCATCATGATCTAGCTATGTATTATGCATAGAGAAAGTGGTGAACCTTGTAAATACATCCCTGCCACACACCATAATGACAAGTACATGCATGTGTATACATCTTGTGCCTGAGAACTCAATGAGAGAATTGATGATAGCATTACTTGCATGAATGTGAGCATCATTGAAGAATGGGGTGTGTCCTCTCACAAGAATGAAAGGTATGCAAAATGGAAGTAAGCAGGGCAAATGACACAGTTGGTACTGTGTTAAGGCTTGAAAGCTTGAAGTTCAAGGAGTTGTAGTTGACCAAGCCTTGATCCTAACTCCTTCTTTATTGCATACCTGGAAAAAGCATAGAATAACAAGATCAGTATCTACACCACATAGATATGTCATGACTCAACATCAAGAAATTGAGTCTATCCCTATACAAATTGAGTGACAGCCCACATCATCTCATAATACACTGGGTTCTGCATGTAAAGAGTTGCACACTCCAGGTGTTTGGAAAGCTTGGCACTTTGTCATTGGAGGTATTGCACAATACAAAATCATTGAACAAGAATCAAGAAACCTTGAAATGTGTCTGGCTCTCTGGTTGGGGTACTACAGATGAGCAGAGAACAAAAGAGAGAAACAGCCAATATCACTTACCTTTCATGACTGAAAACAAGTGTATTGCTCTTGTTATGATATGACAAATAGCAGCCTAGAGATAACTGGGTCAATCATAGACATTTAACTCATACACAAAAGTAACTGAATATATGCACCCAGAACTCATACATCCACCATTGAAGACAAGAACCTCCTACTACCCCAGACTTTTGTCATTAATGTCTGTTGTCCATATATGCAGAAAGTCTGTGCTCAGGATCAGGTGGTGGGACATATCCAAGAGGTGGCCTTGTGGGTTAATTAGCAAATTGGGGAGTTCAGAAAAAACCAGCTAGATATTTCTTTTGGAAGTGACTGGATATGAGTGATGGTAAAGGGCATGGTAAGAAGAGATGCTTTTTTATGTCCTGACTACCTTGTGGCCAGGGCACATCTTTGTCTCTATTCCAAAGATCATTATACTGGGAACTGCAGATGAGTGATGAAGGACCTTGACAAAGCCTCCTCAGCCAAGAAGCCCTGACCTTGCCTACAAACTAGAACTCAGGGCTCATGACTTGAACAAGCCATGAGAGTAGCTCCATGGAAATCATTCCAATATACTGTAAGAGATTATTAGAGAGAGAAAATGAGAAAATTTAAGAGCAGATAGCAAGAGCAACAATGTAAACAGAGACAAAGTGCATATGAGCAGACAAGAAAGATGAAACGACCAAACCCACCAAAGGGTCTAGTGTTTGAGAACTAGAGCACTAGGGGTAGTCAAGTGAGATGGTAGTTTGGGAAAACTCCAGGAGAACAAGACTAGAGAGTCTTGCTCTACTAGTTCATAGTATTTATACTACTAGTACAAATGCACAGACCAGGTAGTGCTTATCTATGTATACTATACTAGGTATTGAGCTGGTACTACTGGATAACATGAGGCAAACATGAGTTGTGATGTTATTGGAAGATAACATATCAAGAGACTTGAGGCTTTGGCCTGTCGAATATAGGGTCACATGACCATGGGAAAGTCAAACATATGTTCGACTATATTTGACTATTAGGCTTTTGTGTAGTAAATGGAATGGTAGTGTCAAACATAAGTTGAATATAATGTGTAGAGGGTCTATGACCGGTGGCAGATGATTGTAACACCTTATGTTTGACTATGTTTGCTTATATTTGACTGTACTTGTCTATATTCACCTATGTTTGCTTATATTCAACTGTACTCATCCATATTTGCCTATGTTTGACTATATTCACCTTATAGGGGCTAATTCTTGTGAGGAGAATATTGAGCTTGGAAAAATAGGGAAAAATGAGGGAAAAATAGGGCATGTGTAACAAAAGATACAGATGAAATAATCAATCAAATAATGACAAAAGTTCAATAGTCTTCTAGTGCAGACTTGGAGGACTGACATGACTCCAGGATCTGCATGTCTGGACAGGGAAATCAAATGGCCAAGGTAATATTCAACATTATCATTGTCATACAATCCACAGCAATCTTATTATCATCAATATTATTCTAAGCCTTGTTGTTTGTGTAAATTCTAGATTATGTATATGTAAACTTGGACACTAACTCCAGTGACATGATATACCTGGGTAGTGAGAAATTGACCACTGTATGATCTTTACATGCCTTTATCCATTTGAACCAGCAAACATAATTAATATATTATCTTCATGATGGGTCTTTGAGAGTATTATGTCTAAGTATCCATGTACAGATGCTAACAGCTTTATCATAAGACCATACATGTATGTACAAATGCCATGATAGCTATTCAACATTGCCTGTATAGACTCTAGAGTGAAAGAATCACAACTTGGCCAAGAATAGTATTCATTATACACAGACAATCACAATCACTAGCTGTATAGGAATTCAATAGAGACCTCAGGGCATTTCCAAAACACTTTGCTTTCAGAATAGCTTCTCTACTTCCTCCTTATTCTCAGCAATTTCTTCACAACTACTAAAGAAATGACTTGATATGATAGCCAGATACAAGACCAGTGCCTTTATTTAGCCACTTGCCTCTCTAAAGCAATATTCCAAAGCTAATTAGTTAAATGTTGAAACATGTGTTCAACTTACCCATGTGATTCTGTATAACAACATTGCAGATCATAGCCACTTTTTCACCCTTAGATGCTTTGCCATATTGCATGAAAACATCCTTTAGGGCTAGGTTTACCTTAGTGGGTATGCCTGACATTCTGTACTTCTGAGCAGCAGAGGAAACTGCATCAGGGTCACCTTGCTGAGAAAGATAAAAAGATTGCTCCATTATAAGGAGTATGTCTAAATTATAAGGAATTAGTAATATACATGATATAAAATACCAGAACACACCAACACCATCTTGAAGATACTGCTGCCATTTGGTGAGATTGCTCTTATATATTTTATAAGCTAGAGCCCTACAAGTCAAATTTGCAAACCTGCCTTGTTGTGTGACTTCAGAACCTGGGCAGCACTGGAGGTAAAATCAATCTATTGAAGAAAACATTGAATTATGACATTGCATTAAAAGAACATTACATACCCGATCCTTGTGGAGCAACTAACAATGATAAAATCATGTGGTAAATAAATGGTTGCATATTTTGGTATAGATACAGACCTCCTAAAATTTGGTGAGTAAAAATGCAATAAAGTTCTAAAGTCTTACCAGCTAGAGAATAATACATGTAAGTTGCTATGTGATGTGACTAAACATGAAACTTACATCCTATTGAAATAATCAATTTAAATTGTACATATATGTATAAGCAGACATACCAGCTATATAGTGAATTCAATAACAATTAGAGTTAAAATGGAGATAAAACTTATTATCACATACATTCTATGAATCAAGAAGAAATATAAATATAGGAACACCTCATATTATAAGACTTGAGTGAAAAGACAAAACTCACAAGCTATGAGTGCCAGAGCAGAATGAAGAGCAGTAATGGAATGATCAGCATCATAGCCAACAACATGCCAGATGCATAACTCACAGTCTATGATTCCCAGCACAGATGGAGAGTGGACATAAATAATCAGCATCACCATAACCACCAACATGCCAGAATGTGCAACTCACAGTCTATGATTGCCAGAGCAGAATGGAGAGTGAACATGAAATGATCAGCACCACCACAGCCACTAACATGCCAGAATGCACAACTCACAGTCTATGATTGCCAGAGTAGGATGGAAAGTAAACATGAAATGATCAGCATCACCACAGCTACCAACATGCCAGAATGCACAACTCACAGCCTATGATTGTTGGAGCAGAATGGAGAGTGGACATGAAATGATCAGCATCACCTCAGCCACCAACATGCCAGAATGCACAACTCACTCGCTATGGTTCCCAGAGCAGGATGAAGAGTGTACATGAAATGATTAGCATCACCACAGCCACCAACATGCCAGAATGTACAACTCACACCCTATGATTGCCAGAACAGGATGGAGAGTGAACATGAAATGATCAGCATCACCACAGCCATCATCATGCCAGAATATACAACTCACAAACTATGATTGCCAGAGCAGGATGGAGAGTGGACATGAAATGATCAGGATCACCACAGCCACCAACATGCCAGAATGTGCAACTCACAAGCTATGATTGCCAGAGTAGGATGGAGAGCAGACATGAAATGATCAGCATCACCACAGCCACCAACATGCCAGAATGTACAACTCACTCCCTATGATTCCCAAAGCAGGATGGAAAGTAAACATGAAATGATCAGCATCACCACAGCTACCAACATGCCAGAATGCACAACTCACTCGCTATGATTTCCAGCACAGATGGAGAGTGAATATGAAATGATCAGCATAACCACAACCATCAACATGCCAGAATGCACAACTCACAAGCTATGATTGCCAGAGCAGGGTGGAGAGTGTACATGAAATGATCAGCATCACTACAGCCACCAACATGCCAGAATGCACAACTCACACCCTATGATTGCCAGAGCAAGATGGAAAGTAAACATAAAATGATCAACATCACCATAGCCACCAACATGCTAGAATGTAAAACTCACAGCCTATGATTCCCAGAGCATGATGAAGAGTGTACATGAAATGATTAGCATCACCACAGCCACCAACATGCCAGAATGTACAACTCACTCCCTATGATTGCCAGAACAGGATGGAGAGTGAACATGAAATGATCAGCATTGCCATAGCCACCAACATGCCAGAATGTGCAACTCACAAGCTATGGTTGCCAGAGCAGGATGGAGTGGACATGAAATGATCAGGATCACCACAGCCACCAACATGCCAGAATACACAACTCACAAGCTATGGATGGAGAGTGGATGTGAAATGAAATGTTCAGCATCACCACAGCCACCAACATGCCAGAATGTACAACTCACTCCCTATGATTGCCAGAGCAGGATGGAGAGTGGACATGAAATGATCAGCATTACCACAGCCACCAACATGCCAGAATGCACAGCTCACCCTCTACAATCATCAGAAGAGAACCAACAACATGGACATCATTAGAATGGAATAAAAGACTTAATGTGCAATTCACCTTACCTGAAAATGTGGAAACCAACATGCAAGTCTATTGATTTGTAGCTCTTCACTTTGGGACAACCCTATGTCATATATCTCATCTGTGTCAGATATTAACCTTTATTCAAATGAATACATAAAGATATGATCAATAATGTACATCCATGATCACATACCATCCAGCTGCATATTTGACACAGAGTCCAATGTTTGTTTCCTGAGCTGACACAAACAACAGTTGCAATACTTCATCACTCAGGATAGATGCAGTATTTTCCAGCAGAGTGTTGCATCCCTTATTAGCCTTATGGATGCCTAGCATGTTGGTGAATGACATAACACAATGTGTACCCAAGAAACCATAATACAAACTTTCAAGCCGAACAGAGGCCTTTGGGGGATATGTCAATTTAGAAAGCTGCTCCCATACATCAGCGCTGTGGAAGATCTCTTCCATGACTGGCTGGATCTTTGACAACAGCTCCGGCAATGGCAGGCGTCGATCCGCAGGGGCCAATTTGATTACTGCCTTAGCCTGCAGTGCATCAAACTTGGTGAACAGTACCATAACTGGAACTGACCAACATCATGAGCTCAAAAAGACTGCGACGAACGCCGCTCACCATTGTTGGAGTTACATTCTTCGAAGAACATTTCTTCGGACCGTTGGATCGCGCGATCGATCTTGTCCATCGGGATGCAATACCTGTTCGACAGAATGCATCGGTCAATGTACTGCTACACAGCCCTGCTCGTTACCATATCACATGAAGACGCTTCTTGAGGTGCGTAGTATTTGCACGGTCCGCAATGAATTCCTTCATTCTCACAAACTCGTCTTTCCTGCCCGCTTCGAACCCTTGCGAATCGTGAAAGATGAACTTGTCATTGCTCCGGAAGATCAGCTCGTTCTCGATGTCGTGGATTCCGCGCTAGAAATGGTTGAGCAGGGCTTGCATCATGTCTCAGCCTGACGTGGAGGGGTACCTACCCCCATCGAGCCCTCAACCCGGGACGGATCAATCTAATCGCACAGTTTAGGCGCTCTGATCTCGTGTGTCGAGTGAGAGGTGTACCTTGTTCCCTTTACCGTCGTATATCTCTGGGCTTTCCGTCGTATTACAGATCTTCTGGAGAATAGTCGTCTTGCCCGAGTTTGCACGTCCGACGATGAGGATCCTGAAACGGCCGAATTTCTCGCGAATGTCCTTGAACTGGTTGCTTGTGTTTTCCGTCGACATTCTGGAGGGCGTTTGTGAAAAGAGGAGAGCGAAGAGTCTGAGAGACTGAGTGGTGGTGGGAGCGAAAGGCGGAGGCGATCTGATCGATCACTCACGCCTCCGACTTCCGACAGGTACTCCACATCACGTGGTAGATAACAGATACGCTTGAGCCATTTTGACACTCCATTTTTCCTTTATGGAGCTTTCGTAAACTCGAAGGACCTGAAAAGACGATTCCCTCTGTATTCTGCAGTGACGTAGAACACGGGCCGAGCAGCCAAAGCGACGCGCCGCTACGATCAACAAGTAACAGCAAGAGGGACGCAGGAAATACAGGCAGATGAGTTCCTTGGTGCATCATCCTGTTCACGATCCCCAAATATTATTCTAGAAAATATATAAATAAGCTGAGATAGTTCGGTGCGCCATACTCCCACCTTGTCCTAGACCTGAAGGTCTGCCACTCCAGAGGGCCTATATTTGACGCCGCAAAACACGCCGCTGGAGCCGCGTTGAGCGCATCGACATCGGCCCAAAGTTTCTCGCTGTCGCTGCAGCGGCGAGCATATCGAGTTTAGTATTGCATCTACCAGCGGCCCTGATCGAGTGTACCCCCAGTTTGCATCAGGACAGGGTGGACAAGTGACAAGATCAAGCTCGGTTGGAGGATAACCTCGCATGCAGAAATCGTCGTGACGGGGGACATCGTCAATGGTAATTCTGTCCACGCGTCAGCGAGCGCACGAATATTAAGCAGCCGAATGAGCAAAGTTGCGCACATCTTGCTTGCTAGAGCGGTACAGCACCTCCAACTTTACATCAAAGACCCCCATTCTCTGAACTCATGGTATATTTGTATAACTCCGGTGCATTTCGCGCATCCCCGATTGAGTCGCACGTTTCCGTCTTGGCATCTATTTGAGGATGAATCAGAGGGAGAAAAGGGAAGAGAGATAGCGCTGGTGGTCACAGAAGTAGACATCTCAGTCTGTCTTTGTCACAGGCAAGTGGAGAACTGATCGACGATCCAGAAATCCTCGGAGACGTGACTGATAAAGATGCATTCCCAATCGACAAGCAACCGTAGGTGCTTGTATACAGGCTTCAGCAGCGTCAATGCGTGCCTTGACAAGTGCGGATCTAAGCCTGTTGTCAGCGAACGGAGACAGAATTCGGGAGCGTATGGCAACCAGAATATGATGGACCAGGAAAAAGAGGACGATTCTGAGAGAACGGAAGAGGTTTCCGTCAGATAGCATTCACTGAATAAGGGACCATGCGTTGTTCTGTCGTAGTGAAACCAGGGTATCGTTGCCTTTTTCTAGTCGGGTGACCAGACCGAGGCAAGGGCCAGCCAATGAAAAAAGACTTCCTTTTTCGGCACCTGGCCCTTGCGCGCACAACATACCAACGTGTTGTCGAACCAACCATGTTGCATCAATCTGGATGAGTCTGGCAGAAGGTAGTGTTCACTTTTCGTCAGCCCGCACAGGTGTAAAATAACGTACAGCTGCACTCACGGACAGATCCTCTGCTCTGGTTCGCCAGTTTATGCGAGGGTGGCGGTTTCATCGATGACGCGACCAACCATCGTGAAGCACTACATAGTACTGGAACATTTGTTCCTTCGGCCACCCCGAGCACTCTGTCTCTTTGACTCAGCTTTCAATTCACCTCAGTGATCGCTATGACCAGCTCGGAGTGATGAGCGACCTCGAGGAGGCCATCATCCTCGATCAAGAAGCCCTTGACCTTCGTCGACAGGGACACCCAGATCGGACAATACCCTTGCAGGTTCGTCTCTCCACCCGGTACAACGTGGCAATTTCTTTCGACCGAGAAGCCCTTTGCCTCCGCCCGCAAGGATATCCTGGTCGGTCGACGTCACTGAATAGCCTTGGAGAGGATCTGTCCATCCGGTACAACCAGCTCGGAGTCATGGAGGACCTCAGGCTTGACGAGGCCATTCCCCGGCCGAGAAGCCCTTGACCATCGCCCGCAAGGGCACCCTGCCGACGTCAATCAATGGACAACCTTGCACTCGATCTCGCCACGCGGTACAAACAACTCGGGGTGCCCTTGACCTCCGCCCACGAGGACACCCCCATCGGTCTGCGTCGATACACAACCAACTCGGGGTCACGGAGGACCTGATGAGGCCATTACCCTCGACCGTGAAGCTCTTGACCTTTGCCCGTATGGACACCCTTACCGATCGACATCACTAAGCAACATTGCAGCTGATCTCTTCACCCGGTACAAGCAACTCGGAGTCATGGAGAACCTCCATGAGGCCATTGCCCTCAATCAAGCATCCCCTCGACCTTCGCCCACAAGGACACCTTGATCGGTCGCTGTCGTTGAATAACCTTGCGCTGTCTCTCTACTCGGTACAAGCAGCTCGAGGTTATCCAGAGGCCATTGTTCTCGTGCACGCTACCTCTGTGACCGGTTCATAAGTGCGAGGCAATTAGAGGATCAGGAGGAGCTGTTCAGTCGAGGGTGTTGACGACAACCAGACTGTTATTCCAGAATATGTATCTAAGCTAAGCGGAAATAACACATCGAACGCACTCTACGATTTGATCCTAGTGTACAATGAAACCAAACTACACCCTTTCTTTCCAAAAGCCCCTACATCCCCCCCTAAACCATAATCCTACACCGCCAGACGTGATACATGATCCAATGCGCAGACCCCCTCCGCGCACCGTCCCCATGCAGGAGATATATTATCAGAGCATAAATAATGACCGTGACCACTTGCATTTACCCGTCCCGCATCCACCGTTCAAGAACCTATCGACCGGATCCACGCAGCCATGACACTGGATATACTCCTCCGCTTGTGCACCGCCAACGATTGCTGACGAAGAGCGCACTGCGTCGCACCGCTCGGCGAGGTGAGCGTTGTCGGCGCCGCAGAGGAGGACGTGCTCGACGTCGCAGTGGATGCCGTGCCCGAGCCCGACCCAGAGCCCGACCCCGAGTTGGAGCCAGAGCTGCCCGAGACAAACGCTGCGACGGGCGGCCCAGGAAAGGTATATTGAACCGGCGTATCAAACACGGTGGGATCGTAGATCCCAGGGTCGTCGTCCGAGTAGCCTCCCGGAAACGTCACCTCTTCCTGGGAGGACGCGATGCCGACTTGGTCGCCGCTCACGTTGACCTGCAATAATAATACATCAGCCTCCATCAACGGACATGATCAAACAAGGGACGTGGGGAGAAACTGAAATCATGATGATCGGATCGGACAGGGAAACATGTACCTGCGTGCAGGATGGATAAAACTCGGCACCACCCATGGTCGTAGCGAGATGAAGCGCGATGATCTCGTGTCGGATGAGATAGTGTCCGCTTTGCAGCGTGGAGGGTAGCGTGACGTTTGCTGGACGACCGTTCACTGATCACCACGATAGGATCACCACAGACGATACGAGTGTCGAACACAGACGTACTGATGTGTTGTTGGTACCACGTCATATTACCCGGTTCGAGACTAGTCTCTTCGATCTTGAACCACTCGGCGTGGGTAGGGTCGTACTGGTCGCACGTCGTATTGACGCACGGCGCCATGTATGTCATGATAGGACCAATATCATGCGGCCACTGTACAGATACGACGATGAAACCTCTCTTCCGAAGCAAGATACCGACATGAACAAATAAAAAAACAGACACGCACATGCGTCCCATCACCATCCAACCACAAAAATTGAAGCTGACTACCGGGGTTGGCGTTCGCAACGAGGGCGGCCTTTTGGGCGTCCTGTCCGCAGTTCAGGTAAGGATTCGAAGCGTTCTTGACGGGTGCGATATTGTTGATCTGGCGGACGATAGACGGCGTTGGTTCCGCGTTGGGTACATTTCCGGAGTAATCCGTGCCATCGATGGTGACTTTGGCAACATAACCATGTGCGCAAACGTGCGGTAGCCATGCAAGAAACGGGAATAACGTCAAGGTGGTGAGACGTAACGACGACGACCGTAGCAAGTGCATAGAGGAACCAGCCGCAGAGAGACGCAACAAGAAGTAGAAACACCAGAGAGGAAACAAAGACAATAAGTAGGGTCCGAGAGGCGGGGGAAAAGTTTTCACATGCAAAAAAAACTCAACCTTGTGCGCGCACATGTAACACACACCGTGGAGGCGTCGGTGATGCGATGTGCGGCGTCATCGGACGGTGACAAGGCGGGCGGTACACGCAAACATCCATAGCAAAGCTTCTTTCACGAGGTGATCGTGCGGTGGTCCTTCCATTTCTGAGGCCTTGCGGATGTGGTATGTATTGTAAAGGCTGCTGCATTTCATCGCCATTTGTATTTGGTGGCAGGTTTGGATCTCTTTCAGATTGTCGGTTTCAGTAGTAGGAAGAAAACAACAGGGTCGCGTGTTGTCCAGCCTGAGAGATCCGCGTATGGCCGGCGGCGGAGGCAGTTGCATTGACGACTAGATAGATAAGATAAAGATGAAATGAGAGGAGACTCGGATGGTTCATCTCACATTGTAGGCCTTTCCATCGGATATCGATCCAGAGTATTGGACGGTGGGGCTCGGATCGTTGGCACTCGTCAAGGTTCGTCTTCATCTTTCACGTCATCAAGAGACCCGTCATCAGACTGGCACGAGGTTCGCGGGGGACGCCTCGCGGTGGCCTCGTGTCAACCTCGCTAATGAATCACATCAGGGGTCAAAGGCACGAACGTACCTTGCTATGCCAGCACCCGACCGCAGCTCGAATCACTGCATCGCCGTGCAGCCAACCTCTCGGTACGAACCTCACCCACACCCTGCGCCATGAGACGATATGATCTGAAATCGCATCCATTCACCGTGACCACGCATCAATCGCACCCAGGTCGCCACCGACGTGTCCGTTGAATTCAAACAGGCGTCGATAAGGCTTGGGCCTTGCTTCTCCCACGAGTGTTTCATTGTTATCAGTGACTCTCTGGCATCGTCGGCGAACGGGAATGGTCCAAGAAGCGTATGAGCTTCTCGGAAGTTCGAGCGACCATTCTATCATTAGAACAAGGCATGGATGATCGAGCGGAATAGTCTCCTCCATTGGAGATCAGGAGCGCGAGTTTGGTTCCGGCGCAGCAGATTTGTACCGTATACGTATCGTATGCATGGAATGGAACGCGAATCAGCCAAGCGAGACGCGTCGACAAAACTGAGTGTATTCAAGGAGGCAACCATACCAAACGTCATCGCCAACACACTGGCAGGCCTTCTTCATCCTACACAGTACGTCGTACGTACCAATGGTTATCGCCAACGTACAATGCCATCCTTTATGAACGCCATCATCATACACCACGTTCCGCCTATTAATAATACACACACACCTTCCTATCAACCCATTTCCTCAGGCGGCATCGGAAAGCACCCCATCTCACTCCCTATCAAACCCTATCAAACCACACCTCTGCCCGATCGCGCACACCCTCGTACGTCCGTGCCCGCTCCGTCACCTGCCCCACGAACCCACTCAACCCAAACCCCACCACCCTACCCTCTTCCACGACGAATTCCGCCACACCATCCGCAGTCCCTATCCCCTCCTCTCTGGCAAACGGCGTCGTGTCCTTGCCATACCCGTTGGGGTACAGGGACGTCAAGTACACGTCAAAGACGACGTCGTGCTGGTGTCGCATGCGGACGTGTGAGGACCACACGCGGGGCCACGCGGCGAGGAGGTCCTTGAAGTTGGAAACGCCTGCGGTGGTGCCTTGTGCGTTATCGACGATGGAGAAGTCGGAGTGGATCTTGGTGCAATAGGTGGATGGGTTCGATGGGCTGCATAGCGTCAAGGGTCCGTATCCAGGATTGGTATACGTCCCAGCAAAGGCGTCCAAAGACAACGATAACGTCGCGTTCCGAGCATCGGGCTCTGTCTGGGTGGTGTTACGAGAGGGAGAACTGGACCATGCCGTTCGTCAGTCGTGTCGAGGGCTCGAAGAAACTCGCACATGCCAACCTTGTTTGACTCAGGGTGCTCGTCAGACCCAAGGCAGAATCGAGGATGCGTTTCAAAACCAGCATCAATGGCTCAGCCTTGTCCTCACCATTCGCGAACAGGGTCACACCGATCTCGTCGTTCGGTAGGAAAGAGACGAGCGTAGAAAGCCCTGGAAGAGCGCCTGAGTGCCAGACCACCTAAAGTGTCTTTAGCCATCGGACACGAGAGAAAGAGATATCTAATCACTCACGTCGTGTCCGCGATAAGAGGCACGGAACCAACCGATGCCATATCCAACGATCGAGTGTTCCGGGTCGGTTGGGTGGTCGATGGAAACAGAGTAAGAATACGATACGTTCTTGTACACGTAGTCTGGAATAACAATCTGGTCGTCGTAAACGCCCTCGTTGATCCATGTCGAGATCCACTTGGCCTATCCGTGCGTCCAGTGAGCGACATGATCATTGTAATATCTCAAAGACACCTACCATATCGATGGCATTCGATATGATCCCTCCTGGACCCGCCATCGTGAGTGCCGTCTCTTCACTGAAACACTCGGGTACCCTCCTGCCCTCCCTCGTCCACCCCTGCGTCATCTTACCACTCGCCTCGGCCTCGGCAGGCGAAAACGTCGTCGACGCCATGCCCAACGGTTCAAATAGCCGTTCTTGCACAAAAGACGTGTACGACTGGCCTGCATACGTCTCGATGACGTGCGCAGCGACCATGTACATCTACCTCGCATCGTTTGATCATCGATCGTTCGACAACACGAGGCCCCAAGCACTTACGATGTTGTTGTACGACCACTGCTCGCGCAGCTCAAACGCCGGTCGTAGATATCTCAACCGCTTGATCATATCCAACGGCATATCCGACGGTCCATACGCAGCATCATGCCTAGAGAATGAAACAGTGGCATGAGCAACGAGGAACGAGGGATGAAAGGGGAAACAAGTCGGTCGAGGACATTGCAAACGACGCATACACCCCCGACAGCACATCACTGATCACTCACCGCGGTACACCCGACACGTGCCCCAAGATATCCTTGAAATTCGCCTTCCCCGACGCCCACGCGTCCATCAGCGCCCATTCCTCATCACCCGGACCAGGCAACACGTCCCGCAAACGCGTGTGCCACGTCAACTCGGTCATCCCAGTCGGCAACGCCGTCACATTTCGTCCATGCTCAAAGTCGTCTATCAGTAGACCGAGGGCGGTGGCGCAGAACGCTTTGGAGACAGAGGCCATGTGGAAGCGTGTCTGCGTGCACAGCGTCAGTGCGGTATCAGACTTGGGTGCAAAGACGAATGGAATAAAGGGCACACCTCTGGCGTCACCTCATCCCCATCCTCGCTCCGGTGTCCCCATGTGTGAAACTCGGGTTCGCCTTGTTTAGGGACGACAGCGACAGAGAGCCCAGTGATGTGTTCGAGCGCCAACGTGTGCTCGATAAACGTCGAGAGCTGCGGCGTGATCACTACGCCCTTGCTGATCCAAAAATCTGTGCGGCCAAACTGTAACAGGGTAATCTGAGACAACTTGAAGTTGGGGTAGGTGTAGGATATCAGTGGCCAGGCCACCAATCCAACACCGATTGCAAGCACATTGGACAACATGGTGGTGGTTTTACGGGTCGTCGCATGGCCAGATAGCACATGGGAACCATCAGGGAGCTGGGAAACAAACAAGGTGCTCACGCGGATAAGATGAAGATGAGGATATTTATAACACGAAGAGATACAATTTCTATAGACAACGACAGTGAGGTATAAAAAACACGAGCGACAGATCTACAAAAGAATGATGTACAACACGAGCGAGACCAGAAAGCGAGTGCGAATAGAGATGCGAGCGCATAACTTAGTCGAAAGGAAGAAACGAGTGATTTAAATGAAGAGAGATCGTGAAGCGAGTCTGACCGTGCGATTTACACTTGTGGAGAAGGAAGCGGATGGCATGCAGCACACCTCGCGACTTGCGCGAGATGGTTTCCTCGTGTCTTTGGAAAACGGTGCCAGTCCGGCTGGTAGGTACTGGCCCCACTCGAGCACGCAGCGATCGACCGAGTCACTTTGAATGCCGATGCGATGGCATCAAGCCATGATGATAATCCACAGCGAGGAATCACTTCAATCAGACGTCGCGCATCAAGAATGAACTTCAGGAGCTGCGTCGGATGAGACGACGCTTGTGTACCTCCTTCTTCGAGTGTTCACGCTTGGAGAGGACTTGATCGTTGGAACGAGGCGTCAAGTAACACGTTGCACCTGAAGTAGAAGTAGTCGTATTCCCCGATGTAGTTGCAGAAGGAGTGGTTGATGGCGCCATGATGGTCGTGGGGGAAGAAGAATCAGAGGAAGTGTTAGCGGGCACTGTCACATATGGTAAGGAAAGACGTGAAGAAAAAGCGGAAAGATGGAGAATGGGATCAAACAAAGGGATGAAACGTACCGCCTGAAGATGTGGGTGTGGGTGAGGGCGACCCTGATGTCGGCGTAGCAGAAGAGCCACCCGGGGAACCAGAGGGTTGAGTGCCACCTTGACTTGCGTCGTTGCCAACGAAGGCCGCCACGGGGGGACCAGGGAAGGTATAGCTCACGGGCCGGTTGTACACCTGTCAGTTGCCTTCAGGTCTCGTTCAAGAAGTAAAAACAAAGACTCACGTTGGGGTCGTAGATACCTGGGTCAGAGTCTGAATAGCCACCGGGAAAATTGCACTGTTCGCTGCTGTTTGCCGCACCCGTGCCTGAGCCTCCGATGGTGAGTTGGATGCAGCCTGGGTAGAATTCCGCTCCGCCCATTGACACGGCAAGCTGAAGGGAAATGAGTTCGGAGCGGAGGAGGTAATTGCCAGGTGCGATTTTGGAAGGAACGGTCACGTTTGCTGGCATGCCATTCACTGTATTGTGCAGATTGACATCATGGTCAGAGACACGAGTTTATAGGTAACGCACTGATGTTGGCCATATACCAGGTAGAGTCGTCTGATTGAACGCCAAGCTCCGAGATCTTGAACCACTCTGCGTTGGTAGCGTCATAGGACGAACACGAGCCATCACATTTCGCCATGTAATGCATGATAGGTCCAACTTCGTGAGGCCACTGTTGAACAAGATGAGCGTCCACGAAAAGGAATGGGAACGGGACGAGGACAGACGTGTGAAGAGCCGGTTTCGCCGCCCACCCAGTAAACCAGGATCTGGCTTCCTGGATTAGCAGTGGCCACGCTGGCCG